>JALMGF010000022.1:6092500-6330000 GCA_023333645.1 Sceloporus occidentalis | reverse complement strand
CATTTATAAAAAAGGGCATCAAGTCGTGGGATAAAGATATAATTTTGCCTCTGTATAAATCAATGGTAAGGCCGCACCTTGAATATGCTGTGCAATTTTGGGCACCTATTGTAAAGAAGGATATCATAGCACTAGAAAGGGTGCAGAGGCGGGCTTCACAATTAATAAAAGGAATGGAGCACTATAGTTATGAAGAAAGGTTAACTAATTTAAATCTGTTTAGTTTAGAAAAACGTCGCCTCAGAGGGGATATGATAGTATTATATAAATATATTCGGGGCCAATACAAACCATTGTGTGGAAATCTGTTCATAAACAGGACTATGCATAGGACACGTGGTCATGCGTTCAGACTGGAAGAAAGTAGATTTAGACTAAAGCAGAGGAAAGGGTTTTTTACAGTAAGGGCAATAAGGATGTGGAATTCTCTGCCTGCAGAGGTAGTTTTATCGGAGTCTGTACAGACGTTTAAACTGCAACTGGATGGATACCTGGAAAAACATAATATTCAGGGATATAATCTTTAATTATGGAGAAACAGCTTATTGATCCAAGGAGAAATCTGACTGCCATTTTGGGGTCAAGAAGGAATTTTTTTCCCTGGTTAGTGCAAAATTGGAAAGAACGAAACTGGGGGGTTTTTTTGCCTTCTTTTGGATCAACAGCAACAAATTAACAGATATAGGAAAGGCTGAACTTGATGGACGCATGTCTTTTTTCAGCCTATATAACTATGTAACTATGTGTTTCAACCTACATTTCAAATTGATGATCATTAGCACCTGTTTGGTATAATTATTTAATCATACACGCAGGGGCGTACCTAGAGGCGGATCATGTATGTGGCACCCCCCCACACACACACTTTAAAACTGCATAGCTTCTACCGTTATATACCGGCGCAGACACTGAAGGTGGTACAGCATTACTGTTATCATTATATACTGAGGCAGACATTGATGGTTGTACAGCATAACACCTACCACTATATACTGAGGCAGAAATTGATGGTGGTACACCATAACACCTATCACTATATACTGAGGCACACATTGACGGTGGTACAGCGTAATCCCTATCACTATACATTGAGCCAGACATTGACAATAGTGCAGCATAACTCCTATCACTATATACTAAGCCAAACATTGATGTGGTGTAGGACTACCACTTCATTGTCTGGCTTAGGGATGCATCGAAACAAATTCTGGACTGAAACCGAAAATGCATCATTTACCTGGCAGAAACCGAATATGACCCCCCCACACCATAAAAAAAATCTAACACTTTTATTTAAAGTAAGTAACACACCAAAATAGGACAAAACAATTAAATAACAATATTAATAAATATATATATATATATAATTGTTAACAGCAATCACATTCCTATCATGCCCAGGCATACCCAGATTCCAGGATGCAGACTTGGCATGATAGGAGTATGATTGCCCTATCTACCCCTTCTCACTCCCTTCTGCCCTACCTACCCCTTCTCACTCCCTTCTCCCTGTCTACCCCCTATCCCCCGTCTCACTCCCTTCTCCCTATCTACCCCCTCCCTCTTTAAAGTTCACTTACCTTTCAGAAGTCCTGCGGTGGGGGTGCAAGGCCTCTGTCTCCCAGCTCTGCCACTGTTTGGAACAGTATAGAGTAATGGGAGTTATGATGTACTTTAGAGCATAATTATATAATGAAAAATACATTGGAAATGGTACAGCATAACAGCCATCACTCTAACACACTTACCAATCCACACATACCAATCCACACATATACTAATCCACACATATACCAATCCACACATACCAATCCACAAATATACTAATCCACACATATACCAATCCACACACATACCAATCCACACATATACTAATCCACACATATACCAATCCACACATACCAATCCACAAATATACTAATCCACACATATACCAATCCACACATATACCAATCCACTCTCACTGTCACTCTCACTGAATGCTTTCCTACCTTTCCTCTTTTCTCCTTACAGCTCCTTTTCCTTCTTTTCGCTCCTCTTCTTCAGTTCTTCTGTCTTCTTCCGGTTCAGAGGGCACGGACAGCAGTGGGCGCGGCTTCAGTGTTGTGCGCCGGGATCTGACAACAAACCCCGGCGCACAGCAGCTGTTGCTGCGCGGATCGCAAGGGAGCGGTATCGGAGGTCTTTAACAGACCTCCGGCTCCCTTGAGTGATGTTAAGCCGGGTTCAAGGGAGATCCTTGAACCGGCTTCAAATCACTCAAGGGAGCCGGAGGTCTGTTAAAGACCTCCGATACCGCTCCCTTGCGAGCCTGCTCCTCCAGCGGCGGACATTACTGTCCGTCTCTGGAGGGGTGCCGGCAACTTGGCACCCCCTGATGAGCGGCACCCGGTGCGGACCGCCCCCCCGCTAGGTACGCTACTGCATACACGTAACCACATTCCTACAAAATCCCTGACTTTGTAAAGTATACCTAGAAGGATGTATGCTGTTTTTAAGGCAAAGAGTGGCCACACCAAATATTCATTAGATTTCAGTTTTATTTTTTTTTGTTCACTTACTTTGTATTGTGTTAAATGATAAAAAATAAACTAGTAACATGTATATTTTTGAAAACTTTATTTTTCACCTGCCTAAAACTTTTGCACAGCACCGTATATATTACTGAATTTCCAAAATCTTATTAACAGGGTAACAGGCATATTATAAAACAGAGTAACATTTATCTATTATTATGAAGGTAGAAATGCAAATGAAGAAATGAAACATTCGCTGTGCACAAAGAATACTCTGTAACATATTTTCTTTCCACAGATGATTTTAAGATTTTGTATTATTTGAAAATTTTCATTATGTATACTAGTGACTTAATATCTGGGTGGTAGATGCAACAGCATCCCATCAGAACTGGGAGAGGCCAATACAGTATGGATTAGGGATAAAGCTATCCTGAATCTGAGATCACATAACTAGACTTAATACATCAGAAAAAGTGGGCAGGCGACATGGCCCCAATGGTTCTTATCTGCCATCAAATTCTATGTTTCTATGACATCAAAGGGCAGGAAAAACACAGAAAGTAATCTTAGCAATTTTAATATCCAAAGATTATATTTTCTGGGAATTATTACTAAGGAAATGTTAATACATTTTAGCTTGATCATTAGCATCCAGTAAGCATGCTATGGGATAAATTAACTCATGGCTATGTTATGAGCACTAAAGCTTTTAGGAATTAAGGTGGGCTCAGCTACTCAGGCACTCAGTGAATACTCTCAAGTTTTGTTTTTATGGATGTCAATGAGCATTATAGAAGGTTCCCCATAACCAAACTCAGAAGGATCCCCATAACCAAACGCAGAAAATAGCTTTTATTTAAGTCTACATTAAGCATAGCAGGTTCTCAAGTGTACCCTTGCAGGTTAATTGCTGACTTTAGCCAAGCCAGGTAAGACAATTTAATGAATTTACCAAGGTGTTATCTCTCATTTCAGTGTAAATGGTAAGGCCCCTAACATCATTACTTTCTAACAAATACATATCCTAATTTGGATTGTAACACTATCTTTTACTTTTTTCTTGTTTTTAAATGGTTAATGTTGTTAAATATTTAATAAATGTTGTGGTTATTTACCTTCCTCCATGCCTGAAATGTCCTTCTTGGCTAATGAGGTTGGCAAATAAGACCACTCAAGAGTTCCGGAGAACAGGCGATATTCTACATGCTTTCATATTAAATTTTAAAAGGTCAAGTCAACATTATATGTAGTAGTACCAAATTAAACAAACATTGCACAATATTTCAAGCAGAATCCTTTAAAGCGTAATTTATCCTAAAAAAGTTAATAAATTGATAGATATTGGTAAATATTGGTTAGTTTTTAAATTATTATTTTTTTAACTCTGAATACAATCAGCATTAAATCTGCTATTGATTGATTTTCGTCAAATTTATGAAGAACATATGATTCAACAATATTAAGGAATATACCATTCATATGATTCATTACTGATTTAACTAAATTCTACAATAAAATCATTTATGCTGTGTTTCTTTTTTATTGCCAAAAAGGTACTGATTTTAAATCTAAGACATAAAGGACATCTGGAGAATTATTTCTTTCCAAATGCATGATAGCTTTACAAGAACATACTTTTTACTAGAGCAGTTATTAAACAAACTCTTAAATCTAGCACTTTGGGGTATCCCAATTTAAATATGCCCTTTAATTGTAAGTGTCCCTTTGAAATAAAATACAAAAACAGAGAAACTGAGTTGGCTGCAATTCTGGTTACATGGCTAACATTAACTTGAAATTTGTACCATATGTTATAGATGAAATACAATGGACCATGTCCTTAAATTTAAAGAGAAAAATCTGTTGTTAGATAAAAAAAAAAAACACTCAACATCATCACTAATAGTTTTTCTTTAAACATTCATATATTATTCAATTAATCGGGCTTATAGTTTCCAGTGTTGACATCCTATCTGCCTCCACTGCATAGCCTTGGTATTCCATACAAATTATTATTTTATTTTCCATTATCCTACAGTGAAGAATTGGAATTCTTAGAAAAGTACTTTTTAATGCTTCCTTAACTCTGCATTGTCAAAAAGCACACAGGCTTAGAGCACTATAGGCTATTTACACACAATTTCTCTGCAAAGCTATGTGATCACCAAGATGGCGGGGTCACATATATGACGCAACAGAAAACAACAGAGGTGACTTTTATATTAATGTGAAAAAATATGATTAAATGTTGTATATAGGTGTAAGCAGTACCCCCTTTAAAACGATGCAGTGTAGCTGTGGTTGTTCGTGGTATTTTACTATTTCTGTTTTACAATAAATCCTCTTAGGGTCAAAAGTAAATAATGGCTACACAGACTGGGTAGTGGATTTATGCAGAAAAACTAAACAAGTCTATTCGATTAATTAATGTCAGAATTAGCATGAAATCCCCATGTATTTCAAGTAGGATTTACCCGGTTGAAGGATCCCATTAAAAAAATTCAGCTCAATTAAATATAATTAATAATCCTTTAATTTTTAGTGTTGTATTGAAATGGCATGTTAGTATTTACTGATCCTGGTTCTGGTATTATGACTGCATGGAAAGATATATTCTTTTTTTTTTTTTTTTTTTAAATCAAAATTTTTATTGGTTTTCAAACATTTTATAACACAAAGTGAGAAGGGGAAACAGAAACCGAATGGGGAAGGGGAGGAAGACAAAAACAAACCAAAATGGACAGCGCATGACCTCAGGAGTACAGCACGAGACCCTGACGCAGCAGGGCGAAGCACAGTGACACAACCCAAACAGTAGAATCACGACAGGAATACGAGACCCCAACACCAGAAGCCCAAGGCCCCAGCTCAATTAAGGCAACAGAGATTGGGTGGAGGGATCCAGAAAGTACTGGGACCAGTAGAACCAGGTCTGCCTATGGCGCTCACCCTGTCTATCAGAGCGGGCCACCAGCTCCTCCAAAGCGCGCACTCTCTCCACCCTTAGGATCCATTCCCTAAACGAGGGCAGGGTGACAGAGGCCCAATGCAAGGGAATCAAGGCTTTAGCCTCATCCAGCAAATGGCGAAGCACAGACCTCTTATACACCTTAACAGGCGTGGTGGTATGATGGAGCAGATAACTGGCAGGCTGAAAAGGAGGTGGAGAGTCAGTGAAACTCGGGAGGACTGCCTGGATAGCTTCCCAGTAAGGAACAATAAGGGGGCACTCCCACCATATATGAAGAATCGACCCCACCGACAGTCCACACCTCCAACACAACTCCGAATGGTCAGGGAACATGCTATGCAGGCGAGAGGGGGTACGGTACCAGCGCGTAAGCAACTTGTAAGAAAGCTCCTGAGACCTGGTGCTAAGAGAGCAACCATGTGTTAAAGAGAAAATCTTCCCCCACTGTACCGCTGTGAAGGACACCCCAAGATCCGATTCCCACTTCCCCACATAGGCCGGCAAAACCCCATCCCCCACCCTCAAGAGCAACTGATACAGCAGGGAAATCCCATGAGGAGGAAGAGCATCTTTCAAATGGAACGATTCAAAAGGCGTGGGGTCTCTAACAAGGTTGTGTTTCTGAGGAATAGACCCAACATAAGCCCTGAGTTGCAAATATTGCAGAGTCTGCAGCGCAGTCGGGTCAACACCCCCAACAATGGTCGACAGGGAGCGGAGTCGCGTCCCTTGCATATAGGACCCCAACGTCGGTGCATCTCCCGGAGCCGATAGCAGAAAAGAACCCCCCGACATACCCGGGGGAAAGTCAGGGTTAAACCGCAGCGGCGTCTGCGGCGAGGGATAGGTGAGTAGCCCGGAACTACGGGACACAGAATGCAAAACCGCCAACGTAGCCAAAAGAAAGGGGTGACCCCCCGCCTGCCTCCGAGCCACAGCCGGCTCAAGCCACAGAAGCACCTGTAGCGGCACAGAGGCGGAGGCTGCTTCCAGAGCCACCCCCAGCTTATGGGCAGGGCGGTAGGTCCACTCCAGGGTACGCAACAGGTGGCAAGCAAAATAGTAGCTGCGAATGCAGGGAAGGCCCAAGCCCCCCGCCTCTTTAGGTTTCTGCAACAAGGCCAGAGCCAGCCTCGGAGCCCGTCCCGCCCAGATAAAGGAGAGGAACAGCGCCCTCAAGGAGGAAAAGAAGGCACGCGGCAAAACTATCGGTAAGGCTTGGAGCAAATACAGCACCCTGGGGAGGATGTTCATTTTAAGAGTATTCACCCTGCCCACCCAGGAGACAAACAGGGAACCCCAAGACCGGAGATCTTTCCGGATCGCCTCAAGAAGAGGGGGAAAATTAAATTCATATAAGAGGGATACATCATCCGCCAACCAGACCCCCAAATGCCGCAGTTTACGCACACACCACCGGAATGGGAAGGAAGAAGCCAGAGCCTCCACTTCAGCCACAGGAAGGGAAATGTTCAAAATTTCAGATTTGGACAAGTTGATTTTCAAGTTAGAAAGACAGCCGTATCTCTTGAACTCATCCATCAGCACAGGTAAGGACACACGTGGGTTCACAAGGGAGAACAACATATCATCCGCAAAAGCCACCGTTTTATGGTGCACGCCCCCTCCCACCACACCGGTAACGTCCGGATTAACCCGAACAGCCTCCAGAAGGGGCTCCAGAGAAAGGACAAAAAGCATAGGGGACAACGGGCAACCCTGCCTAGTACCGTTAGAGATAGAGAACCGGTCCGAGAGGGCCCCATTAATACGCAACCTAGCTGACGGGCAAGTATAGAGAGCGGACACCCAGCGCAGCATATGCGGGCCAAGGCCCACCGCCCCGAGCACCGCAAGCATGAAGGTCCAATCAAGCCGATCAAAGGCCTTCTCGGCATCCGTAGATAGCAAGACAGCCTTGGCGCCCGACCGCTTAATTAAATGGATCAAGTTGACCGCCCTCAGGGTCCCGTCCCTACACTCCCGACCAGGCACAAACCCCGACTGGTCTGGATGTATCAACCCAGGGAGAAAGCGCCCAACACGCATAGCGAGAACCTTGGAAAACAGCTTTAGGTCCACATTGAGAAGGGAAATAGGCCTATAATTCCCACAAAGCTCCGGATCCCGACCTTCCTTCGGAATCACAGAGATCGTAGCGGCCAAAGTGTGGGGGTGGAAGCCCGCACCATCAAGAATGGAGTTAAACACAGCTACCAACTGGGGGCTAAGGACAGAAAAGAAAACCTTGTAGTAACTTAAAGACAAACCATCCGGGCCCGGGCATTTCCCCGGTTTAGAGGACTTGAGCGCATAAGCCAATTCCTCACTGGAGATCGGAGCCTCCAGCAGCTCAGAGTCGGTCGGGGACAAACGGCGCGGCAAAAAACGCGACAAATACTGGCGAATAGCCAGTCTGTGGCCCTCAAGCGCCTCAGGGGCATCATGCGTGGGGGAATGATTATACAGGGCGGAATAGAAAGTAACAAATTCCTCAGCTATAGCCGATGGGAGATAACGCATGCGACCACCCGGGGAACGAATTCTGGGGATGTAGGACAGCTGCCTCTTCCGACGCAAAGCGCGAGCCAAGTACTTCCCAGGCTTATCCCCATGCTCATAAAAGATGGCCTTAAGCCTATCATAATGCCTCTGAGATTGACCATGAAGTATATCGGCGAGGTCCGCCCGAAGCACAAGCAAACGGTTAAAGTCACTGTCACGCAAAGTATCCTTATGAATTGCCTCCAAAGCTGCTATCTGCACAGAAAGATCACTAAGCTTCTGAGCAGAGGCCCTCTTCTTCGCAGCCCCCATCTGGATAAACCGGCCACGAGCCACGCACTTATGAGCCTCCCAAACCGTAGGAAGGGGCACATCAGGGGTAACGTTGGTCAGAAAATAGTCGCGAAGAGCCGCAGTCATCGAGTCCCGCACCTCCACATCAGACAGCAAGGACTCATTCAACCGCCACGAAGTCTGAGTGGGACGAGTCAACGGGGATGCAAGCGTCAACTTCAGAGGGGCATGGTCCGACCAGGTAATGGAACCATAGCTGGCCTCCTTCAACAGGGACAAATGGTAGTGCGGGAGGAAAAGACAGTCAATGCGGGAGTATCGTGTATGCGGGACAGAGTAAAAGCTAAAGTCTTTGGCAGTCGGGTGGAGGGCCCTCCAACAGTCAACCAACTGGTCAGCAGTAAGTAAAGCATGAATCCTCCGCAAAACCCCAGATGGGGTCTGGGACGTCCCCGTAGAAGAGTCCAGTTTGGGGTGGAGAGCCACATTGAGGTCGCCCCCAAAAAGCAATAAACCGTCCTGAAAGGAACGGAGTATCCGCAACGTCTTAGAGAGCCACGCATGTTGTTTCACATTAGGGACGTAAACATTAGCGAAGGTATAGGCCTTCCCGGCCACTCGGCCCTTGACAAAAATAAATCTACCGTCCGGATCAACAAGGTGCACAACATCAGTAAGCGGAAAGTGTCTTGAAAACAAGATCGCCACCCCCTTCGACTTAGACTGGGTGTTATTGCTAAGGAAAGCCACAGGATAATCCCGGGACATCAAACTAGGGTGGGACGTGCCCCGAAAATGAGTCTCCTGCACAAAGGCCACCGAGACACGGTGACGCTTCAGATCACGAAATAGAGCCGACCGTTTCTCTGGCACATTAAGGCCCTTAACATTGATTGACAATATCGTGAGATCAGCAGGCCGATAAGCCATGACGGTGTCCACAAAAGACAAGGGGGGAGGAGAGAAACACTAGGAATGGGAGACGAGGAAAAGGGAAAGGAAGCAGGTACAAACCGACCCACAAACGCACAGACAAACAAACAAGAAAAAGGGAGAAGAGAGGAGAACAAAACCCTCCCTACCAAAAAAGTACCAAGGGCGTCAGCTGGAAAAGAAAACACAGTAGGACCAAAAATAAAAGGACCACAGTGTACTACCAGCACGGCACGACGCCTACGGTCAGAGGCGGAGTAACGGCCGAAAAAGAAGCCGGACAAAACCAAACAAAACAAAAAAAACCCGCAAAAGGAACAACAAACATGAGACCACCCATCGGTCCCCGGCCTGAAAGGTAGCGTGTCGTAGCAACAGCCCCCCAAGGGGAAACGAGCGAGAGCAAGTGGAACCCCAGGCAGAAAGAGGGAGATAGCGCGGCACGCCACCCCCCACAGAGACACCAAAGCAGAGGGCAAATGGCCTCGCCGACAGCACAGCGCAAAGAAAATAAAAACGAAAACTATAAACCCCCCGAACCCTCCCCAAAAGTGCCGAACCCCCTACCAACAGAGGACCACCCCCCCGTTGAAAAAGAAGTGTTGCTCGTAAGGAGAAAAAAGTGAGCAGTCACCACTATCAGCACTCCCCCATAGACAGCAGATCAGAGGGCAAGCGGCAGCATCACTACAGTAGCGCAACAAAAAGGAAAAAAGAAAACATAAACCCCTCCCCGACCCCACCCCCACCCAAAAGAGCCGAACCCCCCAACCAGGACGGGAGCACGCCGAAATGCACACAGAAGTGTCGCCCAAAGATAAAAAAGGAAGTGAGCAAGCGCAGAGCGCTGCACTCCCACAGAGATGGCATAACAGAGGTCAGAGGCAGAACCAAACTATCAGCGCAAAAGAAAAAAAGAAAAAAAATACCTAACCCCCCCCGACCCAACCCCCACCCAAAAGAGCCGATTCCCTTCCCCTACCCTTACTAACCACACCTAGAGCCAGCACATGGACACCCGAGGCAGAAGCCCCGGGCCCAGATCAGCAACAGATATAGGAGCGTGCCGGCAGCGAATGTAACGTACACAATAAAAGTACACATTCACAACCCCCCCCCCAACGTACACAAAAAGGAAAAGAAAACAAACATAGTCCCCAAAAAGTAAATAAACGTGCGCGGCGATACGGTAATAGGCTCCACACAAGGACAAAAGTGCCCAGGATCGGGATCAGGAGAGCGTCCACAAGTGCGGCATGAGGGCCCAAGAAGACCCAGCCAAAGTCACCAAACAGGTCCCGAGAAGGTAAGTCAGAAGCCCAAGACCAACACGGACGCCTGACCGCGGGCAAAACAGCAGGGACGCAGCACCTGAAGTTATTCCTCCGGGTCCGTCGCCTCCGGAAGCTGCATAGACAGCCTGCCGCGACGGGCTACACGGCCCGGTGACCGCTCCCGCCGACGGGAAGTCCCTCCAAAACTAGCTGCACGATCCGCCGGAATGGCGGGCAAGTCCCAATCCGGAATCCGAAGAGCAGGCAGGCGGAGATCCCGGAGGAAAGCAGGCAACTCCTGATGAAAGCGGAGCGAGAAAATAGAACCTCCTGAGCGCACGTTAAGGCTAAAGGGGTAGCCCCAATAATACTGAACGCCACGGCTCCGGAGTTCGGCTGTAAGGGGTCGCAGCACTCTGCGATTCTGCAGGGTGATGTCGGATAGGTCCTGGAAGAGGGTAACCCCGGCCCCCTCGAAAGCCCAGGATCCCACCTCTCTCGCACGCCTCATAAGCTGCTCCTTCAGCCGGTAGTCGGTCACGCAGCAGATAACATCCCTCGGGGGCGCCGACGGGGGACCCCTAGGCCTCAAAGCCCTATGAGCCCGATCCAGAGAGAGCACAGTCTCAGGAGGCCTCCCCAAGAGGCTGTTGAACAGGCGGACCACAACACCCCTAACATCCTCAGGGGTGTCAGAAGTGACCTCCGGAAGGCCTCGGATCCTTATGTTGTGCCGTCGGCCCCTGTTATCGAGGTCCTCCAAACGCCTCCTGTAATCGGCCAAATAATAAGCATGATGAGCTGAGGATAGCTCCAGGGCCGATGTCCTCTGGGCCTGCTGAGCCGCTTCAGTCTCCCGGAGCGTGAGGCGACGGTCCACACCGTCCAGATCTGCCCGAAGGCCCGCCACCGCGTCGGTCACGGTCTGTTTAAGCTCCGAAAGCAGCGTGCTAAAGTCCTCCCTCCACGGAGCAGAGGAGAAAAGCTGGCGAACATCCGCGGAACAGGTAGGTACACCGGCCTCTCCGGACACTGCATCTTCGCGCCTGTCCCCGGAATCGCGGGAGCTCGAGGGCGACGCTGCCTCGTGGTCTTCAGGCGCCTGCGAGGCCAGCGCCGCTGGGGTACGAAAGTACTCCCTAAGGGTTGCCACCGACGACCCGGCACCCTCCCCAGGCACCGACGGGGCGGAGGACTGCCGTCTATTACGAACCATGGTTGCGATTGATAGCTAATAAAAGCTAATATTACCGGGGGACCGACGGAGCTCAGGTCTCAAGCAGCCATCTTCTCCAACGGTCGGCCACGCCTCTTTCGGAAAGATATATTCACATCATTAGTCTCCTGGAGCTCTCCCTCTCCTTCTGCTTATGGGAACACAACACGATATGTACAACACCAGAGTTTGCATACAAAGCAAGGATTGCACAAAAATTTTGATAAGCATGGTCTAGACAGATACGTGGAACATGAGAATGAATGAAAGGACATGGTTAAAATGAGTGTGCTCAGAAGATGGAAAAGCTAAAGCATGACATGGAACTGCATGAGCGAGGAGGACTTATGTTTAAGCCCTTGCCCCTTGCCATATGTGACATACTAAAAATATAATGATCTAGGTATATGCCTCTATGTATATTTCCCATATGTTGCTGATTTAAAATAATTATTACCACAGTCATAAAAACATAAAATCCTTATTTAGTCCTTGTTCTTGTGTTATATATCGACTTATGCCTATCCTAAACATGTTTAAATACCCCCAATGTATTAACCTCTGCCAACAGCACTGACAAAGTCTTACTCATCATAACAGCCAGATTGGACAAAAGCTGGGCTGGTGCACTTATGCTTTATGTTTAACATTACATTGACTACTAGTTGGACACTTGCTCTGAGGCATCTAGGAAAAGTCCTGGCAGAAAAAGTCTTCTTCTATAACAATCATATTTTCTATCGGTTGAGCCTTCAGGTACCATGACTCCCAGGACTTCAGCTGCTTCACTCTAGTAACAGCCCAGGGTTGAGGTAGCCTGACGGCCAAGAGATTAGCCAAGGTCAGAACCAAGAAGAAAACACAGAGCCAAGGACCGCCAAAACTGGCTTATTAAACAGGCGAGACAGGATTAAATAGACTCCAAGGCACATTATATTATATATATATATTATAGATGTGGACACAATTTTGCAATGGAAGTTTACTCATAGAAAGACACATAAAAACACTAGAAAGATAAAAAGTAATATAAACAGAATATACATATAAAATTTGAAGCCACTTGCATTATGTAGATATTTAAAAAAAACTATTAAGAATAAAAGTGCCATCTATAAAAAGTGCTTTATGTATGCGAAATATAATGTTTACATATATTAATGGTAGTAAAAGTTATTATTAAAAAGTTATATTATATGTGTGGTAGAGAGGTTATTACTCTATGCACTATATTTTCACGTATAGCAGAAACTAGGTTTCTAACGATATTTGCCTTACCTTGGCTTGCAGTTCAAACAAGTAAAGTAAAGTGAATGGTTGAGGAATTATTTGACATGCAAGATAAAATATCTATAGAGGGTGCCTATTTCCAAGACAAACCTTTCAAGATCAACTGATTTAAAAAAAACTAGTTAGATCTAGGTATTTAACAAAGGGTCTTTTCAGTTCAATTTTATCCAATGGTTGCTCTTTGCGCTAGTAACAATGCTCCTTACACTACAGCAGTTTTCTTTGTGGTGATCAAGTTAATTTACAGATCATATTCAGGAGGATTAACTCTGAAACTGTATCAATTGCTCCCAAGGCTAATGTTGTTAATGACAAACTGTAAAATGAGTAGTTCCTTAGGTAATTGTGTTCAACAGTTCCTAGTTAATAGAAAGTACACAAAGACAAAAAGAATAGATCGACCAATTTCAAGCATTAACGCCACAAGAAAATAAGCCTTTAGGGGGGAAAATTTGCCTGGGTTTTGAAACAACAAACATAGTTAGCCAACAAACATGACTTTGGAAACACACTAGAACATATTGTTTATTATATAAGATTTTTTTTATAGATATATATAATGTATATATACTTGTTTATAAATATTGCAGTATTACTGGTTGATAAACAGATTACGTGGGTGATAACGTTTTGTTTTTTAGTTGACCAAAGAATGCGGGGGTTGTCAACATTGTCCCATTATGCTTGGTGTTCATAGGAGACTCAAATCAATCAATCAAACTTTGGAAGCAGTGGCGTCTCCAGGTTTCATATTTAGGGGGGGCACATGGGGGGCCAGGGACCAAAGTAGGGGGGCCAATTATAAAACGGTACATATACACTATATATATATATATATACACACACACACGTTAGACGTGCATTTTTAACTACATAATATGCACTTATCTCTTTGAAGTAAAGACTGTGATTAAAATATGATTTCAAAATAACAGCTAAAGTGACAGTTATTTTTCATTCTTTAATATTAGCCCCTGCTGACAATATATATAAATATTAGACCCTGCTTCCGATATATATTAATATTAACCCCTGCTGCGGATATATATTAATATTAGCCCCTGCTGCGGATACATACTTATATTATACCCTGCTGCCGATATACATAGAAATTATACCCTGCTGCCAACATATATAAATATTAGCCCCTGCAGCCAATATTTATTGATAATAGGCCCTGCAGACAATATATATTAATATTAGCCCCTGCTGCTGATATATATAAACATTAGTCCCAGCTTCCGATATATATTAATATTAGCCCCTGCAGCCAATATATATTAATATTAGACCCTGCTGCCAATATATTTGCCACACTGACTGCAGATCAGGGGAAGACAGTGAGAGTCAGTGCAGTGTTCCCTCCTTCTGACTGCACCGTGACATTGAGAGGTCCTCTCCCCTGTAATCATCCCCAGAGTCCCCTCATTCACTAAACCATAGCGCTCTTTTACTTACACCCTGTAGTTCAGGTATAGATCAAATAAACAACACATGGAAACAGCACATGCAACTGAATGAGATTTAAAAAAAAACTTGTATTTGCAGGTATACATAAATAATGTATGGAAACATAGCATTGCAGGTATAAACCAACAGAACACACAAACCCAGCATTGCAGGTATATATCAACTGGAAATCACATGTACACTCAGCACTGAAGGTTTAGATCAAATAATCAACACATGGAAACAGCACTCCAGGTATTGATCAACTGAATAAGACATGCAAATCCTATATTTGCAGGTAAACATTAATAATGTATGGAAATATAGCCGATACAGATGAACAGAATGACACAAAACCCAGCTTTGCAGATATAAATCAATTGGAAATTACATATAAACTCTGCATTAAAGGTATAGATAAACCCCCCTAAATTACAGGCATAGATCACTGGTCACACACCCCAAAGCCAGCCCTGGTGTCCACACTGCCCACATAGAACCTGACCAGCACCTAAGTTACACATTATGTCAACTTTGTCCCCAAACAACTGAACGTACGCCGTTTTTGTCCAATAAAGACCTCTCCCTCCCAATCTATCCTATCTACCCCCTCTCCCTCCCAATCTATCCTATCTACCCCCTCTCCCTCCCAATCTATCCTATCTACCACATCTGCCTCTCTACCACATCTGCCTCCCAATCTATCCTATGTACCCCCCTCTCCCTCCCAATCTATCCTATCTACCCCCTCTCCCTCCCAATCAATCCTAACTATCCCCTCTCCCTCCCAATGTATCCCATCCACCCCCATCTCCCTCCCAATCTACCCCCTCTCCCTCCCAATCTATCCTTATCTACCCCTTCTCACTTCCTATCTACCTCTTCTCTCTAACCCCCTCCTAACTTTCTAACCCCCCCTTTGAAGTTCACTTACCTTGGGCTTGTCCAGCGGTGAGATCGCGAGGTCTCTGTATCCCTGGTTCTGCCGGCTTCACTGCTGGGCGCCGGATATGACGACATATACCGGCGCTCGGCTTGAAATGCCGGCACTGCGAACCAGGAAGAGGCCTCGCGGTCGCGGAGAAGAGTGAGAGGCGCCAAACGGTTGCTGAGAACTTATTCCTCAGCAACCGCTCGGCGCCTCTCACTTTCTCCTCCGGGTCTATTAAAAAAAAAAAAAAAAGACGGCGTTTCAATTGGGGGGGCACACCGGGGGGCACAGCATGATGTAGGGGGGGCCATGGCCCCCTCTGCCCCCCCCTGCCGACGCCACTGTTTGGAAGTATGGTTTACTAAAACAACTTTCATCCCAGAGGTGGAGCCCCAAGGTTCAAGTGACATTTAGAATCCATAAAGTCACTAGGAAGAAAGTGACCTTGTCCTCAGACCAAATGCAGAAAAGAGAACCCCTCAGAGCAGAACCTTTAGTAAGGAACAGACTTAGTTTAGGATACACGTGAAGAATATATAGTAGTGTGTATGTCAGAACAGGTGGCAGACAACAGAATTGATGAAAAGCTGATATGGAACTGACTGTAAATAGGCATACTGGCAGATGAGAGTTTATGTAAGTAGACCCTATGAATAGTAATACCCCTTCCATATAGAAAATAGGTTGCCATGTATACAGTATAGTTCTTGCTGTTTATCACAATGCCACAGGCACAGCTGTAGCCCAAGCACAAGTAAACAAATCCAAACAACGTGAGTTGGACAGGTCAGGGTTACAAATAATGAATTTTTATCCATTCTTCCAGGTTTAGTGATAGAGAGTTAGATTTTATAAGCCACAATTACCACTGTCTCATTGCTTATGCTGCCTCTGCCAAGCCACATAGCTGGGAAGCCACATAGATGGGTCAAACCAGGCTATAGTCTCCACTGGCTTTCCCAGTTTTGTAGTTTTGCTACAATTATATTCATGTAAAAACCTTATAAATAACTTACACTTTATCTATGTTTATCCTTCCTCAGGGTAGATTAAATTATTTATAAATGTCTAGCTTAATGTAAACCCTATCTTGATGTAATGGTATATAAAAAAAACAAACTCCAAAAACTATAGAACATATTTTCTGGCATTATTTCCTCTAATTTGCTTACCCAAATAATGGAACTAATGAAAACAAAATATTTTTCAGATAAGCCCTAACCCCCTTAGTAATCTTATACAATATACTATATGTGTTTGTGCATACCTACAGATTGCACACATAGCCCATGTACGGTAGGTTGTAGCAAACATATTGCATGGTAAGATTGCGGTTATATGCAATAGTTATATCAAATAGACAGAATCTAGGCACGAAAAATGTATTTTCCCAAATATGACAACCTGGTTACAGGTTAGGTAACCTTCTGCAGCATTTTGATTTGGCGGGTATTGGATTATTTTCTTTTTTACTAAGATGTTGACTGACTGGAAGATTCTCCTTTTGTTTCTCCATCGGATGCCACAAAAGTTATTATACATGCAGGATTCTGTATATAAAGAATGTGCTGCTGATAGGCTCAGTATATCGTGATGTCTGAGAATATCACAGAAAATAATTGCAATCAAATCACATTTCACATGGCCAAACGGGGACACTTTTGATTCAGTGGGTGTGATTATATGCATGGCTAAAGGCTCACAATAGATCGGCTTGTACTTTAACGCCACACGACAGCATCTGTTACCATGGCAGCAAGCAGCCATATACTTTTAAATGCGCATGGCGTAAGATGGCTGTTGGTCAGCTAAGGAGCCGATCGTCAGCATCCCTACACTAAAGATAAGTTTTCTCCTCGATCGCATATAGTCATGGAGGAGAGGGGAGTCCAGTATCCCACTACATATATGATACATAGTTGGCACTCTAGACTTTTGGGCCAGCTACATACTACGTAGCTGGCACTCTGAGGGTTAATATGTTGTTAGATAAAAACAATGTTTAATAAGATCCTGGCCAGATGACATCATGGGGACAGTGCTGTAGACAGTGATGGGGTACGTATTGTCACCCTTATTTACATTTTAATTTCAGATCTTGCTACATGAGGACACATATAATAAAATACAGTAGCTGGGGCTATTTAATTGTATAGAATGTGTGTGATATAAAGAGCGTTCTATGCTTACAGAGCTATATCGTTAAGACTGCGAGCTCACAAATATCAACCACGGGCCACTATTAATGAAGCAGATGTTTTAATTTCCCATTTCAGAGGAGCTAAGCAACGAGCTGGTTTGCTGGATGCCTCGTTCTTTCTTTTTTCAATCTGACAGCACTATTAATGATCTTTAATGCCCTACAGGCACTAATGGGTCCCACTGGGAGTCCAGAAATACTGTAATTTGTATTGAGGATTTAGACATAACAAAAAAAGCTTGATGCTCCAGGGATAGGGAGCTTGATCAGTAGCTTCCCTCTCTGGAATTGCACAACAGAATAATAAATGAGGGTTCTGTGATTAAATCAAGTATTCTGCTTTAAGTGGCAGAGAGTATGTGACTGTCACTGGCAATATACTGCTTGTTAACACCAATAGGGTATGAACCACCATCAACACGCACAAAAAAAAAGGAAACACTATACCTATTCAATTGAATGTTTTATGTATTACCAGAAGGGAAACAAATTAGTTTAGATGTATTCATGTTTTTTTCCATTCCCATTAAACCCTTAAATAAAAAAATAAAGCCATCTGTTAGTATGTTAATGCAGCCAATTACTCTTATTCTCATCTGCAATGAAGATGCATGATTCCCGGTGACATTGGCTGTACTTTTAGGCATGCCCTTAAGCTTTCGGAAATTTAATGAAGCTGTGGCAGCAAATATAGAAGAGATACACAATATGTGAAATGGAACCTCTGGTGCTTAGATTTATTTATAGATTTTTTTAAAGGAGAATAAATCATGAGCTTCCACAGACAGGTATTATTGGACTTTAATTAAAAGCATAACATATGGCTCTTAGAGGTTTGTACCCTTGTACTGTTACAAAAAAGAGCTTATATGCCAAAATAAGAAAGCGATAAGCTGCTGGAGCAAGGATAGCATCCTTAGCAAGCAATGACTTGAAGCTATCTGGAGGTCAACTTTTATATCTGTTGGATTTCTTACAGTAATGGTGATAAAAACACTTTCACTTCTCTTGTGTTATTCTGATTGACTTGATACGTTAGGTTGGTTCTTATTGTGCCTATAACGAGGAACCTGTATGGGTTACCTATTTTCAAGATGCCTAGTGACATCCGGGATCTTTTTCACAGAACATGTTTGTTGGTATCAGCATCTACGTAGATCCTGGCCAATGAATCAGTGTCTTCCCATGGCTTCATTTAGGACCAAATACAGAGGTATTGTACCAAAAATGAATGTCTATCAGACACTGTATAGCCGAGAAGAATGGAGCCTGTTATTGCTAACCAATGTGACCTAAGTGGTCAAACGTTAGAAAACTAGGCCAGCGGCTACAGACATATTGGTTGACATAAAAACTAGCATGTGTCTTTCTAGAAGTCAGGTCAGACTCCAGATAATGATTTTACCGTTTCATGGAAACCATGTATCAGTATGTATCTCCACTTAACATTTAGTGGAACAGAGTATATTATTCAGGGAAACATTAGAAATAATTTCAAATAAAATGTTGGCTGTCTTCAAAGATTTTTTTTTTTTTGCTTGTCTTCTTTTCTTTTTTCTTCACTTACACATGTAGGTTGTTATTCACACTTCACTCGCAATTCTCGGTACCTGTATAATTTCAGTTATTTTCCTGTCGACTCCTTATGCCTCATTAGGCTTGTTTGACACCTGCACCTAATACCTTGTTAGGCACCCTAGGGCAGAATAGCTGCTTTTTTTCCCCCTAGAAAAAAAAGTGGCCTTTTCAAAATAGGAATTTTCAGATATTTTGCAGGGTCACAGACATTCCTTTTAATTCATAACGATCATCTTTCTATGCTTGGTTTTTTTGTAAGTATGTGTGTGAGGGATGGATCTTCAAGTTTCACTATTTTGGATGCTGTACTAATCGTTGCGGTTCTATAAGATGCAGATACTGTTGTGATCTCATTCAACATAAAATCCTAGTTCCAGAAAATATAACAAGTACCTAATGGAATCAATCTATTTAAATAGGAGTAATAAATATATTAAAAAAATGTGTGTCTATTCTAAAAGGAAACTGTCAAGAGTGTGAGGAAAAAAACCATAAGTGAATTCAACCCTTAACAACATTTATCACTTATTTTATTACTAAAACACATCTGTCACTTCCTATGAACTCTATATTTTAAAGTAAAGGGCACTAAATAAACCAATGTAATGGTGATGAAAAATAACCAATGTATTCATTTAAAACCCACTTTATTTTTATACAGTAGGGCTAGCCATCTTAGGCTCTGTGTCAACAAATCCTTTTCAGTTATCTCTGCCTTATGGTTTAGTTGCTGATGGTTGTTGATTGGTTCAGGGAGTCTTTGTAAGGGGAGGGGAGAAGAAATGCACAAGCCAATCAGTGGGTTAGACTGGTTCCTATCCAGCTAACATGAACAGTGCTCAAGGCAGATGACTAAACTTCTGGAGACGCCGTCCTCCCAAATATCCTTCCTGATGCAAACAAGCAACGCATAATAAAAGGAGGGGAAATTCTTTAGCGGATTCCTTATTCCAGTCCAGCTCCGGCTCAAGCTACCTTCCCTTTTGACGATGCCAATCAAACCAGCTATTTCTTTTGCATCTACACCAAGTAACTTAGTTCTAATTAAATAGTTTTTATAATAAAGTGCTATGTAATGATTGTATTTACATTTTTATTATACTGTATAATTCCATCCTACCATTCCTATACTAAGCGCTCTTAACCAACAACTAAATGGACACATTTATAACTATGCCACTCTCTTAAATATTTAGTGTGAATTATATTTTAGTCTGCTTTAGTTTGCATGAATTTGAAATATTAAGACTTGTTGCTATTACCATGTTTTTTAAATGTCCATTATAATACAGCTCATTAGTATATCATTGTTAAAAGTGTTCTTATTCAACGTTTTTTTTTTCTTATACCCATATTCTCTGTACTTAACCTAAGTTTCCATAGTAACCAGACATATTGCAGTTATTCATGTAATGTGTGTTCACCTGAGTGTGACTGCATACGTTTGTGTCATAAATGTACGTAGAAGGTATCTTTAATCACCAACATGTTTTGACAGTAAAGGTAACACTTGAAATTATGAATATTTTCTTTGGCTACATTAATTATCTGTATTTACCGTTATCAATGGGGTCATTTTGAGCATTTTAAACAGGGATTATATATCAATGAAAAATGCAGGAAAGCGTCCAGTCATGAATCCTAAACTCCACTTTTACCACCAATATAATAATGGTACTATAAATGGGCACACTCATCGTATTTTATATCCTATGATCCTGTAGGAAGCCTAATGACCTGGAGCAACATAATCAAAAAAATATTAATGCTCCAAATGGCATCAAAAATTGTATTTGCCACAATACTCCAGCTTCATGTACAGCACTTTTGACATCACCTGTGGCTAAGTACTGCCATTAGTGTCCGATATCCTTCTAGAAAAGGAGATACCGAACTAGGGACCCTCAAAGCCCACCATTACTACCAGGAACTTTGTATAACAGTACCATAAGGTTAGATAGCATGCTCATGGGCAGGGTTCTTCTCTCCTGATGTGTCTGCATGTATTAATGCACATGCAAATTGTACAGCACTGCGTAATTTGTTGAAGCTTACTAAATAAAAGGTAGTAGTAATAATAATAATAATAATGTAGATGGAACTTGGGTGGAAGTGGACAGAGCTATTGGTAAGCAGCTTCAATTTTTCCTCCTTCATCTTCATTAATCTCTCCGCTTCACTGTTGTTACCAATTAGTGTAAGTTTATTTATTTTTTTCTAGATTTGTGGGTTGATAATTATGCTGTAAGTTTCCAATTCAGTATTATTAATATTACTATTCGCTATTATGAGAGCATTTTGCTTCCTTCCAAGATTCAACAAACTATAATTTTAATCCGCTGAATATTTCATTGTGTAATTCGCATTATGGGAAAGGTCAAAACTGGCCTAAAACTTTGGGTATACTCAACAGATGCCTCAATACTAATTAAATATTTACTATACATCAGTCATGGAAAAGGAAAAAACATATTCACTATATAACTGGCTTAAAATATTCTATTTCCTCTATTTTTCCTGTTGCATGCATACAGATTATGCATAAAACATGTTATCTCCTGGTATAAAAAAAACTGTCAGGAGCATTGTGGAAAGCCGACATTACTGCAGGTAAGAATAAAACCCTGTGATTAACGAGGCTCATGTTTAAATGTAGGAGGTTTAAGAGCCTTAAGACTTTAAGCTTATTCACAAGGCTGTGGTAGCCGTTTAGTTCATGGTAAGACTATAAAATGAAGGAGCTCCGACATCAGGGCTTATGGACCACCTGATGTCCATTTCCCTTGCCAACAGTAGGAAATACAGACATCACAGAAGATGAACAGAAGCCTGATTGTCAATAAATTATTGCTGTCAAACATGGAAGAGCTGCCACAAGGAGATGATTCTTTAAAATAACAATTTCTAAATTATCCGGTTTGCGGTGTGGTTACTAGAATTGTAGACACATTGCAAGCTCCAAAAAAAAATTATTATTTTGTGCCGTTAGAATGTATTGGATTCAATTACTGTTAAATCTATCACAAGTAACTAAATAAACTTGATTAATTCTGAAAAAGAGACTTCTGTCCCAAAAACTTATGTGACTGCTTTCTCAACATGGCTATTAAGTTGACTTCTCTTGGACCAGTTTAACTATATGAGTGTCCCTTATTAAGTAACACTGCTCCCAGATACAGTGTGAAAATGACACAAAACAAAACAGTGATACATTTGATATCAGTTGAATCAATGTATCAAAGCTTTTTTATGTATGGTAACTTGTTTGACTGCTCAATTAATTATAATGCATTGACCTTCAACAATTGAATTGAGCTCATTTCAAGTAATAATAATAATTATAATAATAATAATAATAATATATTAAGAATTATTTACACCAAACATGAAAATACCTAACTTATAGTGCTTTATAAAACAGACACAGATGATACTGGATAGATACAGCACTGCAGTAAAGGGAAAAGTAGCTTGGAAGGCATACATTGGGGATGCAACACTACAGAACCTATTCTTTTTTAGCCAGTCTAATGTCATGCAAGAGTACTTAAATGCATGTACTTGTATACACAATAGTAAGGTTAGAAGGTCCTGCTCTCTACTTTTTTTCTACATTGTAGAACATGAATATCCAAACTTAGTGCTACCTTACAGTACTTTAAGCACTGTAAGTACTTTAATATGTATTCTTTAAAGCTGAACTTAACATGTCTCGCCACTGATTGGCTGCCAATCAGTGGCGAGAAGGTATTCCCATTGAAATCAAACTGAGCGCTGGCCATGTATGTGCACAGAGGGTCTTGTTAGATCACCCCCTAAGGTGCTTGCTGATCCAGTACTGGAGCTGGCTGGTGGTAAGTATATCACTTAGCAGGAACACATCTCCTACATGGCACATAGTTGGGACGTGGGGAAAGCAGCAAATGCATATATGGGGGAATTCTGCAGACACCACAAGAATTAAAGGAGTCATTTAACTATCACATCCAACAAAACTGGACAATGTCGAGTGACCAATGTTTATATGAATCAAAGCGCGTAAAATATAAGCGACTGGACATAATGTTATAGAGAGAACTGCATTCTGAAAAAATGTTGTGGCGTTGTCTGTATTGATTGTATGATGTCTGCATTTAGTAACCAGCATCTGTCTAATGTCTTCATTCTGCTAAAGATGCATCTGATTCTCTCAGCATAAAGCAGACGCGAGTGAGCAATTTACAATCCACACATAAGACAGCGGAATACATTGCAATTTGAATATTTGTTAAATCGCTGTCGAGAAATTCATTTTATTACACGAGTGAGTTGATAATTGCAATCTAGCTGTACAAAGAGAATAGATTGTTGGTCCTTAATATCTTCGTTCTCTGTCACTGACTGTTTTGTCCACAAAATGCTGGTTACACAATGTACAATCGCTTTCTATTATTCTTACAGACTAATTATGATCGTCTAACAAATATGATTGGAAATAAGAAAAAAGGGCTTGTTCATTCGGTGCAGTTCATAATGCCACTAATCACAATGGCTCTTAGCTGCAAGGCCAAGATAATACAGTTTGTCAGGCACTGTTGTGTCCGTATAACAAGGACAGAAAAGTAATTTCATTCATTATCAGACGATAAAAAGCTTTGCAGTTTTTACTAAAGAAGGTGAAAAACACCTTGTCTGTAAAATGTTGTTGGTACAAATACAAAATGAAAAGAGGGCAATTAGCTCTAAATGGAAAGGAGACTACTGTTTCATATAATAATTATTCATTTTTGGGATCACATCGTGAACATAATATAGGTAGGAATTGATGTAAATGACAACTCTCTGGGATCTAGAGACTGTCCAATGAAACCTGGGCTCTTGATGTACCTTGATGCCTGGGTTGGGAAACCAGAGTAGGATACAATACTAATACTACATACAGTATAATGAAGCCAAATGCACACATCATACATGCACATGACATGAAGAGCCATATGATTCAAGGTAAAGTCAGAATCTGCTATGGTGAAAAAAGGACACATTTGTAACAGAAGCCTGCTTCACAACTTTGTGTAGCCAGAATGATCGCTCACCTTTGCCATTGTTTTTTGAAATGTATTTGCAAAAATATATAAATCTATCTATCTACTTGTGATGAGACGTGAAGGCCTAGAAACAATTTAATTACAACTTAAGCTGGGATAGGTATACTTTTGGCCCCAAACAGAATACCATTAGTAGTGAGAGAAAGATGTGGGCATTTTGGGCTCCAAACTACAGCTATGGTACATTGTTAAGTATAATGTTACAGCAAAGCCGTTTTGAAGGTATAATGTGACCATTATACTTCTCTCACTTTCTATTTAAGACCTTTTTTAGTATTCAAGAACTAATCTGTTGGGTTCAAAAATGGAAGTTGTGTTCTATCAGTGGTCTTGAATCCCCAGCCGTGATTTCAATTTTAACTTTTATTTCTAATTCTGAAATGACACTTAAGGGGGTTATCTCATAAGCTCTAAAAGGCCTTTCAGTGACAGAGTTTGGTAGTAAAATCTCCAATTACTACTTCGGGGAATGTGGAATAATTCAATGCAACTGTGATTTAATTTGTCACATATTCAGACACAGTAGTCTACACAGAGTACTGCACTGCCAAATAATATCCATTAGGGAAGACTTACTTCTGGAGTTAATTATATGTCAGCTCAAATATATTTTCCAAAAACTTTTTAACAAGATTAAGAGGGGTAAAAAGCTTCCTACGTCAAGCTGCTATAGAAACACATTCATTGAAAATAATAGAATTTCTAAAATACACAGAAGATGTTGCTATGATAAGCAGTTTTTAAATTCATTTAATCCATTGAGTAGCAGAAAAAAAAGGGCTGGGAATTGGGCATAGCCGAGGGCCGATTTACTGCCCGGAGAAAGAAGAAACTGGCTCAGAGACCCAAAATTTCACCTGGAGATTTCGGGTCAAACTCAGAGAGTTCCCAGGTATGCTAAAGGGTGAATTAAAGAAATCTATATCGTTTTGTATTCTATGTTGAACTTACAGTTTTGTGTATACTTAATTTTACTATGTATGGAAATTTACCCAAATGTTTTAGGGTCTTCGGAGCATTCTCATGTATATATTTTATAACATTAGTAACCCGATAACAAAATCTTGTTATGCCTGATTTACTCTTCTTCAAATCAGAAAAAGAAGTATTTTGTCAGGAGAACTAATAAACCAATAATTAATGTACGTATTTGCATTATAAATACTGCATAATCAGACTTCATTAACATATTTATTGAAATGTATTATATATATAGTTGAATCTTCACATAGAATATACTAGACATTCAGAATTTTTATTTTTTAACTTAAATATTAGTACTATTCATTCTACTTTTTAACAGAACAGAGACATTATCTTTACTTATTTTTGGCTTTCTTGGCTAATTCTGCTTTGAGGGGGTTTTTTTCAGCTAGTTTTTCAAGCTGGCTCCTAACTTTATTAGGTAAGAAAAATGTGAACAAGTTAATTTCTCAAGCGGCTATTCATAAGAGAAAAGGCAGCTTTTATGCAGTCGTATGTTTTATTGCCTCCCAGGTGCCCCATGCAACTATGATACTTTTGTTACCCGATTCGGCATTGAACCAATTTAAACAGCACCAATACTTGTGTATTTACATGAAAAGCTCCACTCATTTCGTTCGCCTCCACATTAGGCCTAAGATCAATGGAGCAATCTGTTAATGTTACACTCGTATGAAATAACCATGGAAAGAACCAGCTTTTTAAAATTACTTTTGTTAGTTGTCACCATGGAAACAAGCCAACATAATCCCTAGCCACCTTAATTAGATGTAATAAGGGACACACATTTTTTTTAGGGAAAAAAACAAACAAAGAAAATGCACATAAATCAAAATTTATAGACTATGAAAAAGGAAGTTTCCTTCCTGCATCCTGTGTTGCCAATGTATATTTGGTTTACGGTGCTTTTTTGATGTAAAAAAAGTTTGATCCTGAAAATTAGACAGGTCTAGGACATAAGTGAAAGAAGAACGCTGTGTTTAATAACTATATGTTTCAAATGACCAGGTTCTTGAGAATATTAAGCAAGATGAATGCAGAAATAATGAAATCTAATGTTTTGAGATCACGGCCTTGATTGACTTCTTAGCCTGTACATATTCTATCATCGTTAATTGGAACAATTTATGTAATAACACAAAAGACGACCTGTCACGTAAGTGCCTGGAAAAAAAAGTTGCATATGGAAATACGTAAAGTATATACAATAGCCATATCTATTACTGATATATCACTCATCTGAGACCTCAATCACAGCCCCCTCATGGCCACCTCCCAGCGCATTACAGCTGAGTGCCTCAATGTGGCGTAATTTTGCCTCACTTTCAACTACACCCAATGCCACCTCCAACCATGACCTCCCATCTGGACACTGTAAATGTTGGGGGGAGGGGGTATGTGCATATATATTATATGTATAATGTATGTTTTAATATATGTCATTTTATATATACACAAATATATGTCGTTTTATATATACACAAATAGACATGTTCATATTTTTATGATTTAACAAAAAAATTTAGTAGTTAGGGCTAAGTGGTTTCAGGATGCATATTCTTCTAGCTAGAAGAATTGATGCTGTTTTTGAGGTCACAACACATATTGCTTTTATTTAAATTTTCCTCTGTACACTTACTTTGCATTTTGCTAAATGATAAAATAAACTATTAACAAGTCTATGATTGGTAGCATTCTTACTTTTTAGCATTTTTTCACACCTGCCTGAAACCTTTGCGCATATATATTTCATATATATATATATATATATATATATATATATATAGTTTTATTTCATATAGCACACATCATGTTCCACAGCGCTGTACAATGGGTAAATAGGACATAACAAGTAGAATATAAAAATTTGTCTCAAACAAGCTTACATATACTATATATATACATGTGGCCTTCCAAAATTGATTAGGCTCATCCCTGGGAAAATTTGTTTCTTTCCTTTCTTTCAGTATCATGTATTAACGAACAGTTTCTGTTTTCTATGAATCCGCCATGCACTGTTTTTTTACAATCAATAAAATTCTGCCTCATTAAGCATTTTTAATAGATTTGCATTAGCTTGTTATTAAACTGTGCATTTTCTTTACACATAGATGTAATCTGATCTGCGTATGCGGAATGGGCAAAATCTAAATACCTTAAGGGTCCAACTGCCAGAATAAAAATGTTATGAACCTTTTATATACCTCATGGGAAATAACTATACTTTTGTGATCTGAAAATGAACTCTAATAGCCGAGCACACAGGGTTCCACATTAGATTATACAATGCCTCCGTTTGGACAATTTTGAATACACTTTTACATATTAACTAAGCAAATGCCATATTGTGCATTCATTTTCATTTTTAATGACTAAAGATATGCACGAAGAAAGCTCCCTAATTACTGCTTTCCTGACAGATGCAGTCGTTTCCTTGTGCATTCTAATTGCTATTAACTTTCCTCTCCCTGATTTATCCTTACCTAGTCTCCTTTGCGCATACACTGTTTCCCTAGAGTCTCACTGTCCTCTCTTCTAAGGCCCTGCCAGCATGCCTCTGATCCCATAAGAGACTGAAGGCCTTCTATAAAAATAATAAAAAAAAAACTGCGAAAACAAGCATCCTGTTCATTTATCACATTTAACATGCGCACTTCCACGCTCATCAAAACCAGGCCTGTGCTTGCTAACTCATTTTCCTCTTCCAATTACAAATTAGTCCATTAGGCTGTCTGCAGTAGGCCCTCTGTTGCATCTTGATAATGGCTTGTGAGACTTCTATCATAATCATAATGGCTCCCTGTGCAGCCATGAGGGCAGATGGAGGCCGCTCGTGGGTAATGAGCTATCACACTACCAAAGGGCACAGCACTGGATTCATTATTTAGTCCTGACTGTTTTGTGAAAACAGTACGACATGGAGGAAATATATATATATATATATATATATATATCTATATATATATCTATATATATATATATATATATATATATAAATATATATAAAGAGAGAGAGAGGGGGGGGTGGTTTAACTTATCAAATTCATTATTTTGCTGTGAATATGCCATGCCCCCCCACCCACAGCCCTCAGTTGGGTTTCAGGAAGAAACTGCTTTTATGAGAAAGCTTTGATCTCCAACTTCATCAGTGGCCCTCCCTGGGACTTAGTAGACACTCCAGTGAGCAATAAAATTGATTTACTTGAGTTTCCTACTGTCAAATGGACTCTACAAACTGCAAGGAAAGTGATGATAACCTTTACCCCCCATCATTTAAACAGGAAACACATATAGGCTTTACAGATGCATTTGCCTGGAAGGATTTTAATGCGGCAATTTGCTGAAAATGCCAGGGGACTAATAAGACTAAGCAGCACAGGCTACCCTTGTCAACAACAAAATCCAAGGCCTGCCATGTCATTGTAAAGGAAGTTCACTTAAAAGAGCGACAAGACTATGTTTGGGCTAGACAAAACTAGAACACACTGAAAACATTTCAAAAGCAAAAGGATAGGCTTTAGCTCCGAAGGCATTAATATACACACAGTAACGCAAATGAATTTCAATTAACCACTATTTGATGCTCTTTTTGGAGAGCATGTTGGTACAGCTACTTCCATAACCTGTCCATTTTACACACACGTAAAATGGACTTTTAGCACTTTTAGATCCGGGACTGTAATTCAGAGAGGGATTTTTTTAGCTGAAGCTGTAGTGTTTTCCATTATACACTTTATTTTATCTTTCGCGGGACAGATGTGACACATTTATGGGACAGTTTTAAACTATCTTTCTTTATGAAGGAGTAGTCGTTCAGGAAAACAAAACATTTTTTTAACATTTCATCAGAAATATTTCTATAAATTCTATTTAACATTTGTCTATCTGCCTGGCTATATATCTGTCTAGTTTTCTGTTTATCTACTTTTATTGTTTTTGTTGAATAAATCACGGCACGGTGTAATATGGTTTAATTTTTGGACCTGCTAAGGAACAGCTGTTATTATGTCCTAATAAAACCATAGAATTCAAAGAGGGTGTACTTTTTTTTTTTTACACGGCTTTATATAAATGTGTGTACAAGAAAATTGTTAGTTAGGGGCTGCTTATATGATGTGTTAATTTTTATTTTACATCAGACATACATAAATGTAGTACAGAGGAGGTAGTACTCCCCTGTCTCCTTAAGCCACACTTGTTAACATGCTACAATTCACATGCTATCTGTCTATATACTGTATTTGCTCGAATATAAGAAAAATACCCCTCGTCTTATATTCGAGATTATCTTATAAACAGACTTCAAATAGAGGTCTGACTATAAGAATACGGTCCAGATCCCCCTCAGCGCTGCAGGGGACCTGGATCCTCCTCTCTGGCAGCAGGTGGACGTCTGCACAATGCTGCCGGAGCTTCTATGATGGAGCGCCGGTGTGACATGAACTTTCGCTGCTCAGTCATAGAAGCCCCGGCAGAAGTGCTGGGCAGCAGCAAACGTTTACTGGCTTCTCCCACTAGACACCAGGGAGTCTGGGGAGGCAGAGTGGCATATCAGGGGGGCAGAGTGGCATATAGGGGGTATAAGGCATATCATGGAGGCAGAGTGGCAAATAGGGGCTATAAGGCATATCTGGGGGCAGATGTGCACAACTGGGGGCAGATGTACATAACTGGAGGGCAGGTTGACAAATAAAACCAAGAAATGCATTTTTCTCAATCATAGTTTTTATTAAATATGAAAAATAGTTTACATGCGGATTAATATTTACTAGTAAAAGTTTTTGCTATATATTCAGGCTTTTTCTTTTTTTTCTAAATTAATATTCAAATTTTGGAGGGTTGTCTTATAATCAAGTAAATACAGCATCTATCCAGCCATCCATCCAGGGGCTTAACTAGAAATCACAGGTCCCCCCATGCAAAAATTCTTCTGGGCCCCCTGACTTCACAAGCAGCATGTCTTACCGTGGCACAAACAGTGTCCTCAAACAGTTGTGAGTGCCACCTTTGCCACCAAGACAGCTTGTCCGTGCCATCTTAGCCCCAAATAGCTTGTCAGCTTGGTCAGTGCCCAAACAGCCTGCATTATAATTATTATTATCTTTTATTTATATAGCGCCAACAATTTACGCAGCGCTTAATACAATACATATATTCAAGGGGTATGACAAGACGAGAATTGACAGACTAAGACAAACCGATACATTAGGTGAAGAGAGCCCTGCTCGCAAGCTTACAATCTTGCATTTTGCCCCCAACAGCCTGCCCGTTCCATCTTTGCCACCAAAGAGCTTTTCGGTGCCCCCAAACAGCCTGCCTATACCATCTTTTTCACCAAGCAGGCTGCCTGAGCCATCTTTGCATTTTTGTAACATCAGACAAACATTTCCCATTGTCATCATGTAGTATTTTTGCAATATTCTCCAACAGTATACCTGTCAGCTCTTTATGCATTAATAAGTGCATTGCTGAAATTAATATCCAAGAGCATGTGGTTAGAAAAGCAATGTGTATATATACCCTATCTATCTATCTATCTATCTATCTATCTATCTATCTATGCCTTTATTTCCTGACATCATATATAAAATGATCAAATAAAGCATATTAATGGCTTAGTTACAATTAACACATTAGTTATATAAACACTTCATTATCATCACACTTCATTGGAAATAACGAAGAATCAGTGTTATCGGTATTTGTCTAAGCTCTGTGTGTTGTTTTTTTTAAAACAATCAGTCAAAGTATCAGTTACTTAAGATGAAAAAAATAATTTTCTTTACAGAATTTACCAGCTGTCAAAAACCTTACTTTCGAACTAAGAACATAATTTAATGTAGTTTTGAACATTATATTTATTTCAAAATTATAATCAGGTAGGTGCAGAAATATTTATGTATTTGTAATTTGCATTTCTGTATGTACTTCATACACGGTCAAAACATTTCAATTTCATGACATCTTTTTTGTGTTCCTACACATGCTTTTACATTACTACCTATACCTGCCCTGTGGTACGTATAAAATTGATGCTGCCTGATGAATAGAGGCAGGGTTCAGGATTAAAGTTAAAATGGGCCGAACCTATGGCGCTCATGGTGTTTTTTTGTGTAAGGTGGGAACTGTTAAATGACTCAGGAAAAAAAAAAGGAAATTTAAAAAAGTAAAATAAATACACACATAAATGCAATACAAAGGAGGTAGTACAAAACATCCAAAAAATGGTGTGTATTTGCAATCAAATGCCCATTAGTTATATATAACTAATTGTTCACCATTTATTGGAAACCATGCTCAGGGCCGGCCCAAGGCAAAATGCCGCCTGGGGCGAATTTTAAAATGCCGCCGCCGCCCCCCCCCCCCTTATCTACCCTTCCTCCGTCCCTGCTGCCCCCCCTTGTACTTACCTTTCAGCAGTCCTGTGGCGAGTCTCCCTGTTCGGTCTCGGTGCCGGCTTGTAATGCTGAGCGCCGGAAATCTTCCGGCACTCAGCATTACAAGCCGGCACCGAGACCGAACAGGAAGACTCGCCGCAGAGGAGAGAGAGAGGGGCGCCGAGCGGGTACTGACAGCTTGGTAAGCGAAAACCACTCGGCGCCCCTTTCTCTCTCTCTCGCTTAAAAAAAAAAAAAAAAAAAAGGGGCTTGGGGCGGCAAAGTGCCGCCCCTTCAAAAGTGCCGCCTGGAGCGGTTGCCCCACTCGGCTCCATTGTCGGGCCGGCCCTGACCATGCTTATGTGTTAACATTGTTACATCATGCCTGTTTCCTGTCAACCATGGAAAAAATCAAATTGGTTGTAGTTCAGAGTATGACAAAATACAATATATTTGCATCATAAATAACTATTTCTTCTAAGCAGGGGAGAGTTGGATATTCTTCAGTTCAGGGTGTAAACCCAGCCAATTGACTACATTTGCCAGACAGCATCCTTAGCTATCCAGTCCTATCCACAGATTTATACCATGGCATACTATAACATAATAGACCATAGGAAGGATTCAGCCATTGCATAAATGCTGCCAGAAATATCCTGTCCTTCTCAAGTCTTTGATTGAGTATTGTTCACGTTAAACTAGGTTATTACTCTTCATGTACATTCATATTAATAATAACGAGCATCTCGTTTTTTTTCCATAAAGATTTTTGTTCTGAATCGCTAAGTATGTTTTATTTTATTTTTAAATAATTTATCACTATATCCCCAAATCTGTTTAATTTAATTTATGTTGCCATCATATTTTTTGTTCAAGACACTGCCATTCTCCTTCACAAGGTCTTTAAAACAATGCTCTAGAGGAGGTGTGTATCAGCCCAGTGTTCCTAGCTTAACAGACTTGAGGGAATTCATGAGCTACTTTAATACAAGTTACTAAATGAAAATCTAAGCACGGGAGGACAGAGGCAGTGAAGTTAGTCAATGTCATAAAAAATGAAACATTCATTGTTCTCTAAAGTAAAATTGATAATCTGTGCGCAAGTATCATTAAAGGATAAGTGACATTTTAGACTGTGATTTGTAACCGGGTGAATGTATCTATTCTGCATCTTTAAACATTTCCTCTTCGTAATATCCATCTTTATTAACTGCAAAAGACCTTTTAACCTTTTTAGAATAGACCGCAGAACACATTTGGAGTGCAAAATCAATAAGATAAAGTGTAGTACAACAGTATTAATTTTCAGGAAGAATGTTGTTGCACGAGCTAGATACAGGATTAGCATATTATTATTATCCTGACTTCTTTCCATTTGAAAATGCAGTTTTCAAATTGGATGGCATGCCTGCAGATATAAAGGGTATATTGATGCAAGCATAGTGATTTTTTTTTATTGTTTTTGGACCCAAAAAATTATTCTTCATAAGATTGCCCTATCTCTGCTTTTTAGACTTGCACATTGCACAGTGGGATATATATATAAATATATATATATATATCCAAACTGAGGATGATGAGGTGGCCCTAGCACTTTAATGCGGAAAGCCACCAAAGAAAGTGCGACCAATGGCTGGATGTGACAGGCATATTAAGTTTTTGCGTTTTTATGCAGTGTGCAGCCAGGCACATCTATCTAATGGCTGTATCCTGCATCCCCCGATTTGCTGCTGGAGAGGCAGATCAGGTAGGTATGGAGCACTGTCAGCCAGCGGCCCACCAGGCATTTACCTGGTGCGCCACATGATTGCTGTATATACATAACATGAGTTGATCTGCGTATGTATAAAGTCAATTAAGTTGTTATTATTATTATTAATATTATTATTATTATTTAGTATGAAAAAGATAAATCACTAGAGAATAATGAGTTGCCTACAGAATGTCAGCTATATTCAGTTAGGAGAGAGAGAGACAGAGTGAGGTTAACCTACTGGAGAATATATGCACTATAACACCTTGATAAAAAGTGTGATCGGAAGATAATGATTTATGATACTGAGTACATCCCTTTAGGTGATGTGAGCAGGGCTTCAGAAGCCCGCGTCTTATAGATTTTAACCCTGTGTTACATTTACTCATTTAATTAGGGAATTTCTTGGCAGGCTGTGGAGTGACGGTTGTACAGAAATATAATTTACAAGCAATATCTTTTACTGAATTTCATACACATATTCATAAAGTGTGTCATGTTATATTAACATCCTTGCGTGTGAATCACCTTCCCTGTATAGCACCAGCCATTAAAAATACAGCCCATTTCTCAAGAATGATCTTTGCTTTATATCTTCTCTTTTATTGGAGCAATGTCTGCCACAAAGGAAGAAAATACAGCTTAAACACTGTCCCTTTTCTGTTGTAAAGGTTAGGACTGCTGGAGTCCACAGACATTAACCTCATAAATATTCCCAGCTAAAAGATCTTATTAAAAAGGTAAGTATCCCCAGAGCATAAAAGCCATCAAGTTGTAAATTTTATTTAATTTCCCAGGAGATCTGGTCTCATACATATAATTAGCGTGCAGTATAGAACACTTTTTGTGTTTTGTCAATAAATCACTAGGGGACAATCAGCATTTAAGAGGACAAGCTTTAATGATTTTTCAGACCCCTAAGCAATCATGATGGCTGTCAAGTCAATCTCATCTTTAACCTTCTCTAACTAGGACTGTGGGCTGTAAATATAAGGTAGGTCCCCAAGTACAAAATCATATTATATCCCCTGACTGGGCAATCAGGTAAAAAGTACTTTAGGGAAACAAGGCACCAGTTCTAAGGTTTGTAAAGCAGTAATTGCCTCTAAGTGGACTCATTATGCATCACAGCTTTCAGATAACGTAAAGATTATTTCTTACCATTTAAAGATTTTGGAAATAGAACTATTTCTTTTCTATTTCTTTCTTCAGCTTGATAATGCACTCCCCCCCCCCTTAACTCTCCCAGTTTGACCAGGTCCTTTAGCGTTTGCTCCAGGCAGATGGAGCAGGATTTATCCATACCCACTGTCCACTCACTTTCCCTCCTATAGAACACAGGCCGGGGTTAGCCATGCCCATTATGGCGTCTGGAAGCCTACTCCGGGAAGTTCTCCAGGAACTGCGAAGCATATTGAAATTTATTTTCATGTCCAGTGTTATGTCACTTCATTCATTTCTACTTTGGCCTCTTCTTTCCCTCTCCTTTTGGACTCTAAGCTTTCACAAATCAAGTTTATATTATCCTTAATTACCGCATGTACACTTCTTCATTAATCCAGTTATTGGGAGTGGAACATGATACAGCTTTATGGAAAACACTAATGCTTTTGTTAAAATTCTATTTACCACCATTATTAATTACCCCCTTTCTCTATCTCATCCCATTCTTACTATATTTTAGCTCTTGTTCCTGTATAAGCCATCAAATCCATCCTGATTGGCCCCCAGGGGCATTACTTTTGTGTGAACAAACGAAAACTAATAAAAGGTTGAGAGGGATTGGACATTTTTTTACCCTATCGGCGCCCATATTAAATTAGAAACTTAGAAAAATAGGTTACCATGCCTTCTCATCCAATGCAAACATTTGAAACCATATATATATTGGTATTTAATTTTATATGTCAAACAAATGTAATATTGTATATCTAGTAAATATTCTTGAATAACAATCCACATTCCCCTAAAGCAGAGAAGTTAAATTATTTCGAGTAAACTACACCATACAGATTTATCATGGTTTGATAAAAATGTCAAACGTTTTTGGAGTTTTAGGAAAGGATAGAGTAAGCATTTTAAGCAATCAGTTTTTTTTCCACAGTTATAAATAAGTTCCTTTATTTAAATACCTAAATGGTTTAAAAAAAATAAATGTTTGATGCTCAGGTTCTAAAGGCCTCTGTGGTGTTTTTAGAAAAAAAAATACCGGCTGTCCTTCGTTCTGGGTGTTGACAAAGGTCATCTTGTCTGACCTCTGTTAAACCGTGTAGAGAAATAAACAATTCACATGGGAAGCAAAGTGGAAATTAAATGAAAAAGCCTTTCACCGCAGTGTTTGCAGAGAGTGGAAGTATAGTGTAATTTTCCAAATGGATGGCACAATCACTGTCTTGAGAAGAAACTGACAAACATACTGGTGCTCCTGTTGGCTGAAAACGATACTGTTCATTCTAGACAACCATGTATTCAGTACCAAGAAGTAAAGCCCTACGGAGCCCTCTGAGGACCTACTTAAATCACTACAGTTTTTTACGGTACCTTTTTTTTTAAATCTTCATTGACTCAAGGTAACCACTGACCCTGCGCTCTCAAACTCTACTAGGTGGAAAACATTGAGAAAGCTGTTGTTTCCTAGTGTGTCTTGTGAAAATGATCTCACTTAATGATCAGTTTATGAGGAGCACTAGAATTCTTTTGCTGTTGCGACTGTTGCTGATTCATGGTTCAATGCATTTTTCTTTGACAGATGTCCGAGTGGTCATGGCTAGATTAACATAGGCGCCCTCTTTAATAGGCCCATCAGCCCAAACTTTACTGCAATAAAATATAAGCAATACTTTTGTAGGATAGAAACTGTTTTTAAAAAAACAAGAGGGGTCACAGGGTTGCTACTGAAGCAGAGGCAGTTTGGTAGGCCAGCAGCTCACAGTGTCCTCCTGACCATGTATTACTGTACAACCACAGATGTCTGTTGGTGATTGTATTGTGTGCACTCCTACTTCTTGTATAAAGTGCCCATCCACCTGCTTTTTGTCTAAAGTACTATCAAATTTTTTAGCTCCCAAATCACATATCCCTTAATCCAGCACTGAGAGTGGTTAGTAACATAGTTCATAAGGTTGAAAAAAGACCAAAGTCCATCAAGTTCAACCTATGGTTATTTTATTATTTTTCGCCTTTCCATCAGCTCGTAAAAATCTAGCCATTCTCCTCCAACTTCTTTCATTAATGTGGTGTTTTCTCTCCTATTGCTCACTGGATGTCTTTTGTTTTTCAATTTTCATACTATTTCCTATAACCTCCAGAGACTGTGAGGCATGAAAAGGTAGAAGGTCAGCTGTTAATGGTTAGCCGGAACTACCACAACTGGCTTAGATCATGCGCCTACCCAACCCTGTTTGATTGAACAACCACATTGAGTTGCAACAATGTAATTGATATTTATGTTAACAAGCAAGTGTGTGCCTAAGAAAACCATTTATGAAGGAGATAGCAGGTTCTATAGATGATAGATGGATGATACATTTGGTGAGCACTTAAGTTTAAAGCAAGAAATTGTAGTGTCTGAAATTGTAGTGAATAATGTAGAAATGCTGGTTCTGACATTCCTATTACAGATTAATAAATATTACAAAATGTAAAATGCAAAATACAAAACCTTAGCTATATGACAACTTTTCATTAAGAATGATAAAAATCACTACGAAACGTATTGTCCTAATTGAACTACGTCTATGGCCCCAGCTCCTGCATGTAATTGCTTGCTAATTTAGAGGAACAACTTCTAACTGCCTATAATGCCCTAGGTAGTTGCCTCCTTCAACTATATTGTAGGGCTGGATTCAAGGTGTGTTCATTGATGATTCAATTGTTTTCTGTTAAAAGCTCCAAATGCCCAGTGTAGTTTCCTATGTGTGCTTTTATGTGATCCCTTGCTATCTTAATAATATGCTAAAGTACACAGTATAGCTATGTTGACTGCATCAGAGCTGGTAAGTGGTAAGATGGAATCTGTAGGTTCTTCTTTAGTCATTGATTAAACCGCTTTCAGACAACTGGAAAAAGACTTGGAGTGATATATGAACTACCTGATTAATTAGTCAGACACAGTACTAGGCTACTTATGTTGAAATAGCAATATAAAGATAATAATAAAACGGTAATCAAGCAAGGCTCATACACACATAATTGGTCTGCGTGGCATATATCATGATGGTCAAGTGTTGTTTCGTAGAATGCTGAGAATAGTTAGCACAAAATAAAATAGATGGAGGGGGTATATTATAGTTTCTCAACGCAAAATTTTAAGTCCTTCAACAAATTATTACCCACCAATTAATGAAGGAAAAATAGGTTATGTATAATATATCTTGCATCGCTGTGTGTGTGTGTGTGTGTGTGTGTGTGTGTGTATATATTTATATATATATATATATATATATATATATATATATATATATTTAATTGATATTCACTTTGGAATGAAAAAAATGATTGTTTACATTTGCAGCGTTGCAACATTGCATTGATGCACACCATAGAAGTAAACTAGTTCATAAATAATGAGCATGAGATCTGACCTCACTTTTTCATTTGTTTGGCAGAACTGTTAAAACAATAACCTCTGGAACCTATTAAGATGTAGTAAGTTTTGTGAATACAAGCCAGCAAAACATTTTTTTAAAATAAATCAAGACTTCTATCCTTGTTTGTATTTTAATGCATTTTTATTATCTCCTGAAAGAGTCCTAACACTCTTATCATATTAGATTTGTGGCTGCTGCACTAATTATGAAGTACTATGCGTTGTATGAAACTGCAGAAAATACACTTTCTTGACTTTAACAAAGTAATAAACGTCTTGAGTAATAAATTCTTAGCAAGGGAATTACCAGAGCCCAAAAGTTGTTCTTGAAGAAGTAATAACAAGTTTGAGCTATAGACTGGGCAGATGAGCTTTTTCAACTTAAACATTAGAACATTTTAGATATTTCATAATGGTCTATAGGGCCACCAGGAGGGAATGAAGGAAAGAGACATATCTAGGTGTGAACTGTGGCACCAAGTCTGTTCACAGTGACACTCTTTGCTACTCCCTTTATTAATCTCACCATTGCTGTATCAATGTACCATTACCTTTGTACAGCCCTGTGGAATCTGATGGCGCTATATAAAACAATAAATAATAATACTACAATGCATATTGATCTATGTATGAATTGGTAATGTCAACTGGCCATAAGGCAAACATCTTAAGGGGTTTAACACATTCATTATGGATTTATAATAGGGATGTGGAATGTACTTGGCATGTTTGCCCTTCTTGATCTTGTGCTGTACCTGCCAATCTGGTAATATTTTGTTATAGAAGCAAAAACAAGTAGTATTGTAATCTGAAATTCCAAGAGGAGAAATGTAGACGAAAAAAAGACATTTACAGGGACTTTCCAAGTGAAAGCTGTACAAAGCTTCTGAAACGCCAAAGTATCTTAACTGTCCTTCTGAAGTTTCCAAAGACAAAATGTGAAAATGCAGATAATTATAAAACCAGAGGTATTTGAAAACATATTTTTAACAAGCCCCACCTGCTCCTTTATAGGTGAATGTAATCATTATGAAAGTCCCTTTCCAAACATTCCAAGCAACAGTTCATTAAGTTTCTCCTGAAGGGAACATACTGATATAGCTTACTTTTGGAGGAGTTTAGGACAGGAAAGAGACCAGACATTGTTTCACAATAATGTTTCAATCGCCACAGGAAAAGTAGAAGATAATAACTGCAATGATCTTAACTGCAAAATTGGCAAATTAAAAAAAAAAAAATACTGAGAGCCACCTTTCCTCAACAGCCACCTTGCGATGCTAGGTGTGGGAGCTGCAAATGAGGTCTGTGCTGCAACCGCGTAGACTTCCATTGCTTTTTCACTTTCCTGGGCTAGTCAGGAAAGATTAGCGGATATCCCCAACCACCCCTTGCTCCCCATTGCCCACAAAAACAGGAGAGTAGGGCAGCTATCCAGGACAGTACCCCGAAAATCCACAGTTTGGACAACTGAAAATTACATTTGTGGACTACAATGTCTAGGGTCTTGATAAGCTTTCTGTCAAATGTACTCACATTCTGAAAGCTCTTGTGCATCCACAGACAGTTTAATTTGTGTTTTTAGAAAAAAATAAAACTATATATACATACACCGATTATATATGAAATAGCATTTATCTATTTATCTCTGGATAATGTTTCAATAAGTAATTCTAATATGGAAAACAGTTGACATTCCAACAGGTTTTGTTCAGTGGCCTGGTAGTGTTAAAATAATACGTTAGTTTATATAGCACTTATCATCTTTAACTGCTGGCATGGGACATATTAAATAGGTTCTGATTAAATCAGAATATTTTGTTTCTAATGACCGGGTCAAAAAACAGCAACTCAGCTCATAAACAGTGAAAAAAAAAATTGCTAGCTATGCAGGATCTGCGCCAGGCCATTATGGAGTCTTCAAAGAAGATTGACATCTACTCTGGTTACATGCTGGAACTCATAAAACTTCTGAAAGTGTTATATAGGTCTAGTAAAACTGGCAGGCATAAGAGGAGTAATTCTTGGAGCATTTTTGGGAAGATATTAAGTATTTCACACATCTTGTGGAAAATGTTAGTTCTTTTTTGATCTTACCATTTAATGCTATTCAGGGCACAATGAAAAGCAGAAAAGAAGATGGCTAAATGTTTCCATATACCCTGATGTGAGTGAAAGATTATTTCACTGCGTGAGGATTTTTTCTTCAGAACAAAACATATCAGTGACCATAGAGAACCGCAATTTTAACAATTCTGCCAAATGTGTTCCAGATCTAACAAGAAATTATATTTCTTCACCACATTTTTTTTAAATGGTTCTGTTTCACCTATGCTGCTTAAGGCTCAGTTAAATGTTTTTGGAAGTAAATTCATTAGTGGAAACAAGATCTATTATGTCTAAATAATCATGCCCACCCATACACTTAATATTTACTTTGGGACAGAGTGAAAAGTGTTATTGCCATAGCAACAGTCTACATATTCTTGCTTAAACTTTTGAGGGAGAAATTATGTGAAATATTTGCTTTATCTTAGGTGGAAAAGGACCTTTAAGTCCTAGTAGTGTAGCTTTGATTTTGAGGCATAAGAATAAACTGGATTTATCTGAATGTTTTGCAATCATGTTTTAATACACCATTATCTTAAATTGATCTATTATCTTCAAAAACCTCTTAAACATTGTGTCTATTTTCCACAAAGCCTAATAACTTTGGCGCTATTAGAGCTACCAGTTAGAGACTATTTCTTTTCTGTACTTCTCCACCTTATGTATGAGCTGGTTACCAATAGATTAGGGGGCTGCTATCAGCTGCCTCTCAGTTTCATTTTCCTAAATATCACTGCAAAAGTAGATTTTCTAATACTTCTACTCACGTGGATACAAATAAGTCTGAGCAACTGCAGGTAAAGTGTGTGTTCAGCTTATGTCCACAACTTTTGTGTATCTAATAACTTGGTGACCAGGATTGCAATATAGATGACATATTCCAAGGCTACTTTTTCCCAGGGCTAGCAATGGCCCAGTGTTCCATTTGGTGTCTTCATTGAGAGATTTATTATACTAATGACACAGATGTTTCAGAATAAACGTACATGACAATCAATGTTAATCCTGTGGTGGCTGTCCCATCTGCCATTATTGGGAAGACTGAGAAGGGGGGTATAAATGAATTGTTCCTTTGGCAGTCTGATTTTAAGATTTTTTGGAAACTTGTGTGTGAATTTTATTTGAAATCCCACATACAACTAGCTAGAGTAACAAAATTTTAGACAACCGGATCCCCTCTGTGCTCCTTCATTATTTTTTTGTGTGCGTGTGAAGTTCTGTTTGGTGTACATGTGCTTAACAGGACTGGGCCGCTATAGGAGTGGGCCCTTACAGGCCTTATTTATTGGTAGAAAAGGTGTAAGCCAATAATAGGCTCATCTTGTATTACTATTGCTAAAACTATTGCTAGGTAACTTTCCAATAATCAGATTGCTGTCGCACCCTCTGCAGGATTCTTCTTTTGTGACTTTGTCTCTCACCAAATATCATCTTCTCTTCATGTCTTCTGTTCTCTCTCCTAAGATGCTTTCAATGCTTTCATCACTTTGTTCAGTCTTGAATTTCAGCCTTTATCTTTTTTCGTGCCTCTGAACAAGGCCTTATCTAGCTTTCAACTTTTCTCTCTCGCTGTCCCAATTTATGGAACCTGTCACCACCCCACCCAGCCACTTGCATTAACCTTTATATTTTAGAACACTATAATAATTGTTCAGTCCTTTATACCTACTTTGTTCTTCTCTTCTTCTTCTTTGGTCTTCTTTTCTTCTTCTCTTCGGGAATAGGACACCACTACATTACCTATTTTGTTTTAAATTGTGCCCGTTTATCTCTCTGCATGCACCTATACTTAAAGTTCTTAACCAGAACCTGTTTTCTGGTACTGGGACTTGATCAAGATGTTATTGCATCAAAACATCTCCTTTCCTAGCACATTGAAAACAATATGTTACCTTCTTGCTATTTAAAGTGTGTGCTTCATCGAATGTGCAGTTCTTTTATATGTCGGTCAATTCGGTAGTTGAGCACTATAATTGTCCTGGTAGCCAATAAGTTAATTACAAGCTTATATACTCTAGCTGTCCCTAGAGATATTTACATATACCAGTACCTAATTTCATTGTATATAAGTCAAATGCTAACTATAAGGCAATATCTTTAGTCAGATGGCTTTACTGTTTATTTAACAGGTATTTGCTGGGTCCTAGCAAAAATCTGCTTTCTGTCATAATTCCGACCGTAATAATATAATTAATAAAGTCTCCCTGCAAACACAAAATGTCGGAAAAGTCCACAGAATGCAAATAAATGTGTGTTTGTATACATGTATAGAAATAGCATGAGGTTATTTTTCAGTCCTTCTTAAAATAGCTACCCTGCTGCAACAGCAATTCTAAAGCCACACTTAACGAAGCCGGTTTATTCAGCAACTTCCAAAATAATGAAAACGGGAGCAATCATCATCGAAAATGTATTTTTCCATAATAACTCTGCAGTTCCATAATAACCACAGAAAAATAACATATTGTGCAAAAGGGTAAATGGAATATATGTATGTACTAAGTCATTTCTAAAAATATTTCCAGAGATGTCTGAGATGTTGCTCTGGCACTGACCAAGTACAACAAATCTCCCAACAAACGCAGACACCCAACCTCCTCAGCTGAGAAATGAACCCACCTCACATTTACCTCGCAGAAAGTGGTTCATCCATGGTGGTCTAGCACAGACCTCTATGGTTTGCTGCCTTATGAGAATGCACTTTGCAGAACTAAAGGATAAGACATTATATCTTCGAACATCATGTGACGTGCCTTCCCTCTTATTGTTGCAGCCCTATGCTAAGTTGACCTAGACATTATTGAGTGGTTATGAAAAGATTAATTTTTGAAAATAGCTAAATAAATTCCAGGATTGGACTGGAACAAAAAAAATGACAGTATTAATGTAAACCATTACCACAACCTGGCAAAGAAATTGATGAAATTTGATCAGCTGATTTGCTTATGATACCTCCTTGTATCTTCTCCGGAAACAACATCACTTACCGAGACCACTGAGGTGGGAACCACTGGCCTAGGCATAGCAGGTACTTCAGCTATGTATCTGGTTTAAATATTATCCCCTATACATGAATCCTCTTCAAAAGGCAGAAATTCAATCTGTTTACAGATTAACATAAGCAATACGAATGTATGGGAAACCCACCATATGTCTATATCTTTAAGATGTTCATTTTCTGTTAGCTGGATCTACACAATTATTCCTCACCATTAGGCTTCTCTGATTTTAAGTAATTAGTGTTATTATTTGTTGATTTATACAGTCCCACCATATTCTGCATTACTGCAGATGATTATTGATGGTTGGTTCAGGTAGCCTTTGTAAAGGTGGGGTCAGGAGAAAGGAGAGACATTCAAGGAACTAAAGCGCATTAGATGTACTATTATTGCCACATGTCTCTGAATTCCAGAGTTAGAAAAGTCCCTTTTATTAAATTTGTTCACGTGTTTACTAAGGATAATTTGGTACCATTACCATTATAATTCATGCCACGTAATCAACTTGCTTTGTGATCACAAGTACATTTTCAGAACATAATTGTCATCTTTATTTAGAAGAAATGATTAACATGGTGCCACAAGTCCATCCAAGTTGGGCTTTTTTCGCAGATGCTCTTAATGATTCTCAAGATTGTGCAAGACCTCAGCCAAGAAAAGTAGATTTAGCTTCCTACATATCACTTGCTTATATTAACCAGTTTAATCGGGGTACAGTGCAGAACACTACTGGTATTCTCACATTGAAATTGTGTTTTAACACAAAGCAGTCATAACTGAAATTTGAATGACATTTGAAATTTAAAATACCACCAGCGATAGTTGATATACTATCAACTATCCAATAAAGAACAAGAGCTGCATGATCATCTACCATTGTAAATTCAAAGATATCTTTGTCGGTTTATAGAATTGTCAATACACAGGTGGTTTGTGTGTGTGCATTATGCTATAAGATAAGGAAAAGTAAAGCCTAGCATAGAAGAATATGATTTTAAAATAAAAGCAAAGTATTTAAATTGCTACACATGTTTTAATGATTGCCTTTAGCGTTTAACCTTTTTCATAATGGGCAAAAGTCCACCTGTGAGCATGGATGCCAAGGTGAGGGTATATTTCTTCACAAAGCCTGATATCATACTCTTTAGATATCCCTTACATGATATTTGGCTCACGTTTGCAAGCTGGCCTCAATTAAAAGGAAGCAATGAAAGTACTGCACTCATGACATATTTCCTATGACATCCAAATGAAACGGCCCCGGACTTAAAATGAAAGTAAGTGGTGAATTTGACATTCATGGCTAAAAGGGCCATATATTGTTTCACAATATATTAATTATTTCATCCATTTAACTATTTTTTTTATTATCGTAAAAAAGAGATTTAAAAAAGTGGATTCTATCTGTGCTAACATGTACAAACTGTGTTGGATTTTGTCTATTCTGTAATAAAAATTAAAAATGTGTATGTATATACTAGTTTAGGATTCACTATGATTGACCTTTGATCTTGGAAGAACCTTCCATCTGAGTTGTCATCTGAATTGAGTGTCCATGGATGCAATAAAGAAAGTTCAGTCATCCTAAAATGAAGGTGAATTATTACGGTGGACAGGACTGACCAAATCAACATTTCAGCGATGACAAATTTTGTATAGATAAACAGAAAAACACTCAATTATCAAGCACTTCCTAATTTTGTTATATTTATTTTCATTCACCCTACAAGGCTGTTGAGCATTTTGTTTTGATTAAGAATTAATAGCTGCTTTTGACCCAGGTGGATTAATTTCACTTTCAGTGAGTATCAAGTTAATTATCATAAACTGCAGCTAGGTGAAAGAACCAATTAACAGACAGAGCAAATAATTCCTCTCCCTCCCTTATGCTAAGCGTTGTTTTGACTGAACATTTTAATGGACAATTTTCCTATCAATGCAATGAGATTAATTACACAACAACAACTCGGAAAGGGAGGATAAATGGAAGCTTGCTTTAAAGTAAGCACGAAGGCTCACTAGCCAGACAGTATGCGCTAAATGAGAATGATTCTGTTATGTTATTCACAAGGTAAAAATAAGTTTGTTATAAAAATTTAGATTCCAACATTTAAAAAAATGCTTCATTTTTTTAATAATTGAATTATGAATTAATCCTACTGTTACTATGCCAGGTAGTCAAATTATGATTTTCTATCTTTTCTTTCTGATAACTTACCTGGGAACTTGGTGGATTTTTACCCAGAGTCTCAGAGTGAGGCACTACTTCCCCAGGTAAGTATATTTAATCTCTGGGCTCAGGAGTTATTTGGTCATGCCAATTCCCTGTCCAGTTTAACTAGAGGGATATGAGCACATATTTGGGCCACTAAGAAGCTGAATGGTCATTCTGAGGTTGTGTGCTCATGCAGGCTAACACTTGGAAAACGACTTGCATATTTGTGAATATGCGAGTGCCTGAGACTTTAAATTTTGAACTTTTCAGGGCAGGGCATTCGAGTTGATGTCCTCACCTGAATCTCTAAAAATCTAACTAAAAGTACAGTACCCCAGGAACATAAATAAGCAAAAGCCATTAAAATGAAATAATAATTAAAAAACCTTTTGCCCCAATTATACTATCGTCAACCCATTCCCTGCTCACTAACTGGGTGTCAAGCTTGACTCTGACCTCTCACTCACTCCTCACATCCAGTCGGTTTCATAAAACTCTTGCATCCCTTTTAAAACCATTGCCAGTACTTGCCCTTTCTTATCACAAGTTGACCTTCTTATATCCCATTTTGACTACTGTAACTCTGTCTTAGTTGGTTTCCCTTATACCCATCTTCCCCCATTATAATCCATCATGAATGCTGCTGCCAAACCTATCTTCCTTACCCATTGCTCCACTAACTCCTCTCTCTCTCTCTTCACAACTTTACCCCTACTTAGAACTCCACTTTCCATGCTTACAAGATTTCTCAATGGCTGTCCCAATCTCTGAAATAGTATTCCTCAACTCTGCCTTTGCCTTCAGTCCTTGAAAAATCCCTCAATACCCAACTCACCTGGCAGGTTAATTCTCTTCCTTCCTTTTTTCTAGCTCACCTTTCTTAGTACCTCTCTGCAGTAGACCTGTACTTATATTCAGCAGTATTATTTATTTAACAAGTAGGGCTGGTTCAACTCAAAGATTGTAAGCTTATTCGAACAGGGTCCCCCTTATCTTTTGTTTTTTTAAGTCAATTTTGTCAATTTTTTTGCACTACCCGTTATGCACAGTGCTGCAGAATATGGTGGCCCTTTATGAATCAAGAAATATAAACAGTGACATATTCAACTAATCTCATATTTTACATATGTACTTAAATATTGCAAGGAAATTAATTTGTGATATGTGTAATTCATTGGCAATTTGGTGTATCTTATCAGTTGAATGTTATCTGAAAAATATTGGTACATTAGATTGGTGATAGATTATTCACATTAGCAAGAAATTGGAGCCAAATAAAAAGTTTATTAGGAGGCAAAGACATGTTTACAGTGTAAATAAAGCGATCAGAGGCTCTTCACTGTTTTCCAATGAAAGGACTGTTGAGTGCAGCATTTTTAAAGACCACACCATTTCACCGTTGGCAGGGGTATCAAACCCTGGCACACTGTTTGCTGGGATATTTTGCTACAGTGAATGTTTGACCCCTTTGCCTCACAGCCAATAAACCTTCCAATGGAAATGATAAAGCAGAGCTCCTAAAATGTTCCAATTTGAAGGCTGACCTGACAAAGTATTGTGGTCAATGAGATGTTGACAGATGCATTTAAACTCTGCCAATTGAATATTACAGTCTGTTGCTGGAGCCTAAATGATACATACAGTATATTTTATAAGCAATTAGGGACAAATAACTTGCTGGTTTAGACAAGAGGACAAAATAATTTCGGCATGTTCTTTTCTAGTCAAAAGTGATGGACGCATGTCTTAGAAATTAACTCATCTGCTACTTCTTTAACATTTTCAGGCCACGGCTGTTTTCACTAAATATTATGGCTCCAAAAATGTCTATTGTCACCATTCGCAACATTATGTAGCAAAAACAACAAAGTTGTTCACTGAAATGCCATACTTAGTGGAAATTGCAAACTTAGTACAAAGTAGATTTTTTTCATACCCCTAGAGTGGGTTTTAACAACAACCGGTGTTAAACATCCAGCAGTAGCACACTATTGTTTTAGGACCAGCTTTATAAAACAACAGGGTTAGGCTACCAAATGCAGCATGGTTAGATTATAACTCAGTTAGGCACAGCTAGTTTTGCTGAATCCTTCTGTGAAATAATTTAACCAAAAACATAGCTGTCATGTGTTTTAAAATAAAGACTGATAGGTTGATGCAATAGAAACTGAAAAATACCTAAAATCATACCTTGTTAAAAAAAAGAAAAAAACAACAACAGGGTTTTCCGTTTTTTTACATGGCAGGGACACCCCACTGCATTGCATAAAAAGGATCCAAATCCAGACACTTAACCAGTCAGAAGATATTGACGTCCAACCCTGGCAAGAGTATACACAGGACAAATGCCTACGTTGTCAAAAGGCTTCTGCCTATTTCCTAACTCCACTCAAAGTCTAATCAGGTGATCTGTGCTCATAACTGGGAACTTCCCAGGGTAGGCTAACTGGAGCTATCCCTCTTCTGGGGCAGTGGCTTTGGGTAGGGGACAGGTCTAGCTCCACACAGTCTTTGCTGGGTGGTGGATGGATATGACCACCTCATCGTCCATTGAAAGAAGAAACTGACCTATGGACCAGGGAAGCAGCTCCAATGCTGAAAGTTCCCAGGTATGCCTGTGGCTTGTTTGATTTAAACATTTACATATTCTGGTACAATAAAACTTTGGAAAGTATCCATTTGAGTGGAAGAATTAAAACAGGTTCCACCCCAGACCTATAGTGCTATTACTTTAAACAAATAAAACAACTCAAATAAAAAAAAACATATATAGCTGATTAACTGAAGAAATCGCACAGCGATTGTTGAATGCAAAAAAGGGAAAGTACTGATCATTAGTAGTATGCACAATAATCACGGAAAATACATACTTGGAAGATGTGCTGACAGAAATGTTATTTCTTCAGCCTTTCTAAAGAACTGCAGCACCGACATCAAGCAGTACAGGAAATTCATTAAAAATATAACAAGTTTTACCAAATGAAATCTTTTTGATTATGCTGTAGGACTGAACATAAGCCAAAACGCTATACTGTGGATACAAAGCCTGGTAACAATAAAGCTGTCTGCAGAACAAAGTATTGGACACAAAAAAAACTTTTTTTTTTTTAACAACACATAAAGGCTGATGAGGTCTTTTACTTACAAAAACACAGAAACATAGGTTTTGATGGCAGATAAGAGCCATTCTTTCCCATTGTAAAAACATCAAACCCTATTTGGGTCTTGGCCTTGTCTTATACCGTTTAAATCCTTACACTGTATTAATCTGTACCACTCATGCCAGAAGGCTCTACCATATTCTCGGTAAAGTAAAACTTCCTTATATTATATCTAACGTCTGACCCTCTAGTCACTTGTCTCTCCTCCAAGCTATATATATATATGTTGTATTTAGTCTTTTTCTTAATCTTGCAAATTATTCTCCATTTTAGTAGCTCTTTTCTGAACTCTATCCAGAATATCTATATCCTTCTGGATAACTTTGGATGCCAACAAAGCATTTTTTAATATGCCTCATGAAAGCTCTCCATTGTTTTCAAGTTTGATATAATCTTCGATTTTCATTGGCAAATAATTTCTAGGTACCTTATTAAACTGAAGTCAGCTGAAATGGAAACTTGGCTGTCTGAGAGGTAATCTCCTATCATCTGTCAAATGCTGTCATGAGAAGAGGCCAAGCAGGCTGCAGATCTACCATATGTCTTGGCTAGGACCTACTGCGGAGATTACAGAAAACCTAAGACCACTTAGCACGTTGTCTAACACTTTCAAATCTTCTTTCATCATTTAAACCCATGTCCAAAAGACCCAACATCCAAAAGTGTAACACCAAGCAAATTCCATTTAATTTACAGCAATGTTTAACAGAGAACTAGTACAGATAAAACTTAAATTATATAAATATAACACAGCTCACATAGACTTGCAATGTTCTAAGTACCAAGTACAGAGTGCACTTTATTTCCAAAGCCAGATAGAATACATTTGATGAGTGCTATAATGTACTTGTGTCCACGAAATAGAGGGGTGATTTCTTTTAAAGTGATTTACTTTCTTATCCTCTGAAAACCTACTGTCAAGCAGAGAGAAGATTTGTAGTTGTGAAACTAAATATATTTCTTTACCTAGAAAAAACGTAGTAAATCCTTCACTATAGGATGAAAGGCGGGTGAGTCTCACTGCTGTCCTTCTACACAGAGTTGAGTAAATCATAATCATAGTTCTTATTTTGTATTTAATCAATAAGAATTGAGACAAAGGTAGACTGTGGCTTCTTGTTCCCAAAAATTAAATCCCAGCCAGTTAAAAGTAAAAACAAAAGAGATAGCGAGAGGGCCCTCCTCACCGGTTGTCTCTGTAAGTCAATTTGTTATGTTACATACTACTTGTTATGTCCTGTCTACCCATTGTACAGCGCACGGAATTTGATGGCGCTATAACAATAAATAATAATAATAAGTAGCTTAATGCAAAATATAAATTTCCAATACATCCCTAAAATTCTAAGTAAAGTATGCAGATAAGGAAACACAGTATATCACACATATGTCATGAAAATTGTGAAAACTTTGTGATGTCACAGCACATGTAATGTTTCTACAAATATATCGTTATAAAAAAATGGGGAGCAATGAATAAAACCATTTAATTTGTTGCCCTTAATACATCCCCTGATGTCTTGGAAAAGGATCCAAGCATATAACTCGTACAATGGAACATTTTCTAGCATTACATGTTAATTTATACGGCCCTAAGTGTATATATTTCTACATGTACCCTAAATAGAGAGACTGTGTGTATATTATATTTCATCACGTTTTAATTACTCACCCCCAACAGTACAGCAACCAACTTCAGTAATAAACCATTGGACATAATGTTTAAATTTAGCAGTAGGAAATGGAGATGCTGATTTATGCCAATTAAATAAAATTACGACTCTTAAGAAGCTTAATTTGTTTCAGGTAGAAAGTAACTCTGAGGTTGTGTACTTAACAGAAACCTACTGTAAAGCACATAAACACATCAATGTTCAGGCAACTGGCACATGGCACCAATTATAAATCAGGAAATTCCACCCCTTCAAAAAGTATTCCATTCCAAAGAATCTTTGTCTGCTTGGCAGTACCAAAAGCTTCAAGACTTAACTTAGGAACCCTAGTAATTCTAATATTTCCATAGCAAAATATCAATAAGGTTCTGAATTTGTAATATTTATTTTCACAATAAAATAGTTAACCTTACTTATTTTGTTAAAAGAAAAAGGGAGAAAACATAACTCGATACATGTTAATTCAAATAAAGTTTGATAAATTGAAGTGTGAGATATAGAATCACTTTATATAATTTGAATATATTTGTATTGGAATATAGTTTGATGAATTGTGTGATACATATAAATATTTCTGAATTTATCTATAGGGTAGACACCGAAAAAAAAAAATAAGACTGACATTTCTCTTCAATGCTTAGTTTTCTTGGTGTTAATCGCTGTATTTTAAAACAACCAATTATTTTGCGGTTAACTTTTAGTGTAATTTCAAACTGAGTTTTCATGCTTAAGCACACGTGGTACGGCGTAGTTCTATACAGAATATAACCTAATCCAATGCCCAAATAAGATTTGATATCTAACAGCAGGAAGATATTTTATCACACTATATGTGCTTCATATACTAGCAAAGCTTATGTTTCCCTCTATTGCGTAAGCTTTTTTTTTCCAAAATGGCTGCTATTGAGTTTAAGGATATGTGGGTACTTTTTTCCAGAGGCCTAAGATTTGTTACAATTAGGAATCATTGTTTAAGAAGTATGTTTGCAATTCATTATCTCACTTTCATCAATAGAAGTCAAATTGTTTGACCAGTCATTTTGTCCAAATTATCGTAAGTCATAATTAGGACCTTACTAAATTACTAAAATTGTGGCTGCTTGTGGCAAGCAATTTTGACAGCAAATTCATGGCTATTTCCCCAGTAATTGGACTGCATTTACTTAATTCTTAAGTTTACGTTACAAAGTGTTTTAAGTGCCAGGATATAGGAAATAGCTGAAGACTCTGGGAATTAGCACAAATACTAAACAGATGATTCTCCATGAAATAAAACCCTTCTTGTATTTTGAAATCAAACAGCCTGTTTGCTGCTCTGCAAGTTATAATTTTACATGTATTGGAAGAGACAGTGAGGATTCTGTACAAAGTCCACAACTATACTAGTAGCTAAATTCTTGGCGTTTCTGTAAATGCTGATATGTTCTTGTTCCTTCTATTAATACTCACAGTTACGGAGGCAGACTGATAATCTCCATTTACATCTTGCCATAAATTAGGTTACAAACAGTTCTAGAACTGCTAAAAAAACCAGCATTTTCAACAAAAGTCTTTTCAAGACAAGTAGGGCTTTACTAATATATCTTTTTTGTTTTAATAAAAGATAAACTTAAGATAAACATAATTTAAAGGGAAGCCAACTCTTAATACCACGTTTCTCCCATATAAGTACTGATTTTTTTAGACATATTAAAAAATAGAAATTATTTAATGTTACAGAAAAGTATCTTATCTGTATTTCAAGCATAGAAATCAGTGGCAGTACCCAGAGGGTTTTTAATAATAGGATAATTAGAAAAAAAAATTATTTTTACATTTAAAAAGTACCGGAAATACCCCTCGTCTTATAATTGGGGTCGTCTTATAATCAGACCTCAAATAGGTCTGACTATGAGACTAAGATCCAGATCACCCGCAGCGATGCAGGTGACCTGGATCCTCCTGTGTTATGCCCCCCCCCCCCAACTTACCGGTGCTTCTGAGTCCCCGGTGCTTAGTCCGGGCAGCGTGTAGAGCTCTACGCGATTCGCGTAGACAACGTCCGCTCAAGCGGCATATAGGGGTATAAGGCAATTCTGGAGGCAGAGTGGCACATATGGGGTCAAAAGGCATATCATGGGGCACAGTGGCATATAGAGGGTTAAAAGGCGTATCATGGGGCACAGTGGCATTTAGAGGGTTAAAAGGCACATCATGGGGCACAGTGGCATATAGGGGGTATAAGGCATTTCTGGGGCAGAGTGGCAAGCCTGGGGGCAGATGTGCATAACTGGGGGGGCAGGTTGTAAAAAAAGGAAATAAAAACAAAATATTTTTCTCAATCATAGCTTTTATTAACAAAAAATTGTTCACATAGTTTACATGAATTAACATTTACTGGTAAAACTTTTTTCCTATAGGGTCGTCTTATATTCAGGCTTTTTCTTTTTTTTCCTAAATTAATATTCAGATTTTGGGGGGTCGTCTTATAATCAGGGTCGTCTTATACTCGAGCAAATACGGTACTTTCTTTGTGTATATCGTTTAAATGGATGTAAACTGTAGCTTTATAGACTGATTTTTTAAATATTTTTATTATTCTGCTTCATTTATTAAAAACACCAGCCAATCCCATAGCACAGTAAAGTAAGGAGGAATACAAAGTAACATTAACATAAAGAAACCTAAATCATATGGATAAAGAAGGTGTAGAGGGCCCTGCTGTTTGCAACTTTAGTGTGTATTCTTGCATAAACTGTGATATGTGTGTATGTGTTTTTTTAAGACAATAAACTTTCTGGTTCAATTGCCCAGGGACAGATAAAACACAAGAACGAGAGGGAGTAAAAATAAAATCTATCGACATTGAGTATCCTTGGTGCATGAAGTCAGGCCCATTGAGGAATTCATTCTCACGCCTGCCCAGAGCATACACCGGAGCCGGGGAACTTGCCTTGAGAAGCTAGTAAAATTGTAATGCACTTTGTAGTGCGGTCATGTCATATTCGGTTATAGCAAATAATCCCAGATGCCTGCAAAACTAAAATGGAGCTGTAATGTGCTTGCCTCCTAACCCAAGCTGACAGCGATGATGTACGACTACCATTAGTGGAAAATATCACTTCAACTAACCCATGAACCGGCTCCGCTAGGGGTCATATTATCCATGAGGAACAAATTACTCGTTGAAAGTAAATACAAATTTCTTACCCAGAATTGGGTGCAAAGAGGGTGGGGAGTGATGCGTTACCTTTGAGAGCATACTATCCACTGACAGATGATAAAAGACATGAAAAAATCATTATAGGAGGGGTTTATATGGCCAAGAGCAGTCAATCAGTGTCAGGAAAGCCCCAGCATTCCCCAAGCCAACACTGGAGCTGACTGGAGGTGAGCACATCATATGCAGGGAGATGTGTTCACTTCTGCAGAATCCTCCCATATATTTGCAAAACAGACAACATGATAATTTAAAGGGACTACATAGCTATTACATGCATTTAACTCTTTGTTTCCCAAAAGTAAAGTAACTAAGTAACGGCATTTCACTTGAATGCTGCTTAAAGTGATAAGCCACTGATGTAATTATTGTCACCTTTTAGTAACTCTTCCTTTATACTTTAATGGCCTTCTGTATTTACTGTACTCTTTAAGTTTAAATCCACACGAGTTTAGTTAAGCATTAGAATTAAGAGGAGCTATAACAAATATCCATGGTCAAGGTAATTTTTAAGCAGTGGCATTTTAATGCACCACCTTCAACTTTTAGATTATATATAACATTATAACACTCAAGTTCAATGCAATCAACGTATATTCTTAATGTAAAACATATTATGCTCAATTCTCTATTATTGCCCACGGATAACCTGATTGCAGTACATTGGTAAATTAAAGGAGCACTCTAGGCCTATTCTCACGTTAAATGCACATTAATGTCTGTGTTTTTGCATGAACTCCATTTCATTTCAGTGCATGCCAATCAGTGCGTGCATTCTTTAGGTATTGGAGTTACAAAATGAGATTCGACGGAAATAAATAAAAGTAGCAACAGCCTATACCAGGGGCGTCCAACATACGGCCCGCGGGACCTCGAGGTGTGGCCCGCGAGAAATCGGCAGCCAGGATCACAAGAGGGTCTATTCTCTGCTCCAGTCCTGCCTCATCTGTGGGGAGAACGAGGGAGGCCGCGCCCCCTGCTGAAGTCTGTGATCGGCATTGAGAGAGCTGTAGTGCAGGTAAGGGGGTGGGGGAGGGTGTTTGAATGAGTATGCCTGATTGTCAGTGATTGAGGGAATGAATCTGTGAATGAATGAATTTGTGTGTGTGTGTGATAGCATGGATGTGTAAGTGCTGGAACCTAGGCATGATGGGACTGTGATTGCTGTTAACAATCCGACTCCTATCATGCCAAGTCAGCCAGTTCATGCTGAAACCTGGCTAGCTGCCCCCCTTGTGTATTGATGCTGCCAGCAGTATGGGGTCTGCACTTACAGCCACCCTGTACCAGCATGTACTGGCTGACTTGGGATGATAGGAGTGTGATTGCTAACAGCTAACAGCAATCTGCTAACAGCAATCACAGTCCCATCATGCCTAGGTTCCAGCATTTACTGGTTGCCTGGGTATAAAAAGAGTGTGTTTGCTGTTAGCAATCACACTCCTATCATGCCAAGTCATATTGTTGATTTTTTTTGTCCAATTGTCGTGTGTTACTTTTAATAAAAGCGTGGTTACACACTAAAATTGGACAAAAAATACCGGTACAATGCCCAGCCAACCAGTACATGCTGGAATCTGGGTATGCCTGAGATTGCTGTTAACAATCATAATATATCATTTTTTTGTACAATTTTGGTGTGTAACTTACTTTTATTAAAAGTGTGTGTGGGGGGTCCCCTTCAGTTTTGGCTAAGTGAACCCTGAATTTTCGGTTTTGGTCCAGAATTTTCATTTTAGTGCATCGCCAAAATAAATAGAACTATTTTATTTTTACTTATCCAGAATCCTGAATTTGTAGTCACAAAACTTTCTAGGCCAAGAAATCAGTGAGAGGAAAAGTAAAGGTTTTGTGTTATTTACTTTATTTTAATCTGCATATCTTATTAAAGGCCATATTTTCTCACAGTGGAAAATGAGTGCGGCCCTCGCACGTATACAATTCTGATGAAGTGGCCCACTGCAGAAAAAACTTGGACGCCCCTGGCCTATACTATGTGAACATTCATGTTTTTGCAAGTATATATGTGATTTGTGTGCCGCCTCAATAACTTCAGTGGGAGTGCTATTGTGCGTGAGCAAGAAATGTACATACTAATGCTTCCCAAATCAATATACAAGGCCAGGGTAGAACTTAAATGACTTATATGTTTTATTTATTAACTACAATAACAAAGGATGCATACTCACCTTTGCATGTAGTAAAATTTGGGGGCTAGACTGTTCCTTTAACATCAAAATGTATTGGCTTTATAATATTTACATACCTGGGAACTTCTCGGCTGGACTGCACGCTGACGTTGAGGGCATTCCTGCTGACGACAGCGGGAAACACCCCCAGAGACCAGATCTAATGTACAGCCACTTGTGCAAGAACAAGATGTGTGTTGTAGCCTCTACTTCCATACAAACAATGTGATAATTGACAAGTACTGAAAATCAGCAAATACTTTAATTACAGGTCTGCAGACAAGTTATTTGCCTGCATTTAAATGTTTGCAGTCATAACTACCAAATATACGAGACATATAATTAACTGGCCAATTCAGGATTCCTTAAGAAAATAAATTATTAGGACCTTCTAAAACCACAAAATGAAAGACGATCTTCATACAGACATTTTCACTTCAGTGTTTGAGTGGCAGATGGGGAGGCTGCATACTTTAAGATTAATATAAGGAGGGTATTTATCCGTACACTTTGCGAAATGCCAAACGCCTGAGAAATATTAAGGAATGTGCTCATAAAGGCATAAGTGACACACACATGCTCATCTTGTGTGCAAATGTGACTTCCATAACGACTCTGATTCATTTTTTTTAGGTCTGTCCTTTGCATATAAATATTAACGTTATGCTAAATTACAAAGCATATCACCAACTGCGTAGCCTTTAATTTTAGTCGAAATTTACACAGCAAAGTGTTTGCAAACTCCTTCAATGGATCATTCTCGTAAACAGATGTATGGCCTTTAATGCTACCAGTTCGGTCATATAGCAAAAATCTACCATATTTAAACTGGTTAAACAGCATATGATCAAAAAATATATATAAACAACTGAGCCTACTAAAAATAATAGGTCTGCCAACACAAATAAACTAAAAATGAAATACAACTGTATAACCACAGCAGTGCTGTCTGTTAAGGTGGATAGGGACAAGATATTCACAGTTTGACCTGAAAAAGGACCTACCATAGCTTATATGTTTGTCAGGACCTTTGCTATAAAGTTTATGGAGAATGTCGGAGAACTGTGCATAGGCCTTCTCACCGGAAGCTGCCATAAACATGTTAGCGAGTTCTGTCTCCATGACACATTTGTGTCCATAGTCGGCAGCTAAATGGCCAATTATCTCTAACATGACAGCTCCAATAGGTATGTTCTATCTGTGGATTAATGGTTATGATTGGGTATTATTTTTCTCAACAATTCTTTAAAAATATAACTGAGCATACATAGATTGATAAATGATAGATAGATGGATAGAGAGAGAGAGAGAGAGAGAGATAGATAGGTCCATCTTTAGCAATCATATTAAAAGAACTAATACATAATCAGATCACACGCTAGCAAACAAATATTCTTTTTCTTCTATAACCATTTCTTAGGAATTAGTAGCACCATCTACAGAGAATGTAAGATAATATTCTTAATTTATTATTGCCATTATTGGTAATGTATGGCTGTAATGTAATTTCAGTGCTATTTAATTTGGTCATTTGTAAAGTGCTATTTAAAAGTGCTTTTTTATATTCTTTTTTATTGGATGCAGTGATATTTGTTTTACAGCTTTCTTAATCTTACAGCAGAATAATAGCTCTAAGAAATGTTTACTGCAGAACTAAAAGTAACATAATGCCAGAACTGAAATCATTAAAACACAGCTAGCTGCTGGTATTTAACCTCTCTATAGTTTATGAAGACATTAGGCAGTCCATGTTTTCATATATATTACATGCTACACAACCCCAAATGACAGTACTTCTAAAGTACTGTAATGTTCTACAATGTGGTTGTGTTGACAAAGGACATATTGTCTTATCCAAGGGCCAATTAAACTCAATTAATTATTATAGGGAATGTATCATTAAAATTAAACAATATTTTATTGGAAATCCCCTGCCTTTTTATAGAACTCACAAAAAATATATCATGAATAAACAATCGCTTTATTTGTTAAAATAATTATTTCAGCCAGTTTTGCTGGATGACACTTTCCTTTTTTGTTCTTTTTTTAGGTTTAGCTCTGCATTAAAAACTTGGACAGCTCAACCATTTTTGCGCTAGAAGGTTACCAGAGTTCGCCCTTCATAATGCATAATTATGGTGGTCAGTGGCGTGTTCAGGTCCAGCTTGTTTAGGCCCAAGCCATGGGCGGCAGTTTCTCTGCTACAAAAACAGTGGGCACGTAGCCCACTTGCGTGATCAAGCCCTCCATTGTGCCGCTGCTGAATGGGCCAATTACATTACACAACCAGCCCATCTAAGTCACAGAGTGCCGAGATATAACATCATATCCTGGATCTCAACAGTGAGGATGGCAGCCATGGAGGGGGCAGCTGATGGCACTGCCTTAAGTCAGGCCTAGGGCAGCGCCCAAGGTAAATACACCACTGATGGCAGGGAACTGAAAGGTTTCCTGTCACCGCATTTCTAGCAAATTAATGGTATAAAGAATAAACCCTTTGCTACCATAACTCAAAGTAAGTAGGTAGGTAAACATTGCTACAGGTACAGTCTAATGCTAACCAGGATCAACATTTCTGACTACCACATAAAGATAGAAAGATAGATAGATAGATAGATAGATAGATAGATAGATAGACATTTTAACTTCAACTTAAAGCACTTGTTCATTTGAGCTTTTTAACGCATGGAGATTTTTTATTTTTTTTTAAAGTCAGCATTATAAATATTTAGTGCTATTTCCTTTGCTATAAGTATTAGTATCTAATTAAATTGGCACCCTGGAATTTCAGATGACTGCCAACTGATTAACAACTTTTATTCTCAGCTCAGGTGATAAAAAGGAAAGGATTGGTTTACTCTGCAACAGAAATGCTGTTGCAGATATGGTAACAGTTGGTAGGTTTCTTTAGCCATCGGCTTACTCACTCAGTATATGTGTTGTTTTTCACACATGGGTTAGGATGGATGTTTAAACTTGTGGTAAGCAAAGCTGAACATAAATAAAAATTATCTGCCCAAGCAATAAGGAGAGACTTACAGCTAAATAACCACAAAAATTGCTAGATATTTATTTATTCACAAATGTATTTGGAGTTAAAAAAGGGGTAGAAAAGACCCCAGATCTAGATGGACAAACATCAGTACAATTGTTTGGACATGCTTGTTTCAACCAAATAGGCAATTAAGCTCAATAAGTTGCATTTACAGAGAAGTGTCTTTTTAGATACTATTCCTTGAGTTCCCCATTTTCTATTAATTCATTTTATGTACAAAGGATCTAGCAAATGGAAGGATTATGAACTTCTAGATGTTTATGAGAATTATCGGTACAGGTAAAATATGAACTACTGAGCCAAGCACCGTTTGGCAGCGTATTTGGGGAGAATGTTGCAAAAGTCGAAGGTGGTGTAGAGAGCACTTAGACTCAGGTCTAAGTAGTTTCTTGTTGTAATCATGTGGTATCTTGGGTTCCTAACTAAAGTCTTAATACTCAGGGTTTAGCTCTTTAACTGTTTATCATAAAATTGTCTTATTAGATTTAAGCAATGCATACTTTCCTGGCATATAGGACATTTGAGGTTTTTCTCCTCTCCAAAGGATTATCCCAATGCCATTATACTTAGGCCATTTCGTTTGATTGAGATGATAACAAGTTGAAGATGATCAGGAATAGAAAAGACATGTTGATATGGAACTCTTTTGGCCTTTCTCAACTTGGTTCGTGGGTCAATTTCCATCAAGTGTTCATAAGCATTCAGGATCTCCTAGAAAACTTCTCCAACCCTTTAAACTTTAACATTTGCTTTAGTTTTAATGTGGAACTTTTTTTGGTAAAATAATTAAATAGGCCCCCTTATTATAGAGTTGAAAGAGTTTTCTAAAGAAAAAAAAAAAGAAAAAGCAGTCTAAAGTATCTGTCCTTCTTTGTTACTATACATGTTTAATGAGAAGCAGTTTATTATAGCAGGTAAATGTCCTGAATTTCATACATCAATGTGAATGTCTGGTCTTTTTGTAGTTTAGTTTCCTTTGGCCAACGGAAGATATACAGAAGAAAAGATAAAGATTTATTAAAAATTATTACAGCTAAAGTAAAATAGTTTCCTTTTGTCATCTAACTGTCTCATTTCAAAGTTGAACTTAACAAGGCTGTATCGCAGGGTATCGTGTTACAATTTTGAAAAAGAGATGCTGTGAGCACTCTATGGTTTGTAAGCAAGGCTGCAAACGACATAATAACCTAAAGGAGAAAACAAATTACAATTTAAGGCCAATACACAACATTTTCTTTAGTGTTAGTGTTTTCTTTAGGAGCATAAAATACCCTTCAGAAATACAGTCAGGGCCGGCCCTACAATGGAGCCGAGTGGGGCAATTGCCCCAGGCGGCACTTTTGAAGCGCTTTTTTTTTTTAAGTGGAGGAGAGAGAGGGGCGCCGAGTGGTTTTCACTTACCCGCTCAGCGCCCCTCTCTCTCTCCTCTGCGAGCCCTCTAGCTCGGTCTCGGTGCCGGCTTTTAATGCTGAGCGCCGGAAGTGACGTCAATTTCCGGCGCTCAGCATTACAAGCCGGCACCGTGGCAGAGCAGGGAGACTCGCCGCAGGACTGTCTAAAGGTATGTACAAAGGGGGGGGATAGGGTAGATAAAAGGGAGGAAGGGTAGATAAGGATTGGAAGTAAGTAGGGATCAGCTTTATACTATATTTTAAGTATTCAATACAAAAAGAGCAGTGTCACTTTTCCAAGAATATTCTCATTTCATATAAGATTAATGTGAAATCCATGCAAGTAATCCGCTAGCAGCTCCATGACATCAACACAGGATCTGTTATATTGAATAGGTTAGGATGTGCCTATATTGTTATTTTTAAGGCGGTAATAACCTACTAAGAATGGCTTCAGTGCCATTTCTGTATTTTACTTTTGTTGTAACATGTCATTGCAGTGAAAATCTAAATAATCACTGTATTGAATGTTCACAAAGCCATCTTGTGCCTCTCCTATCATATTCCATAGAAAGGCTAAGCTCCTTGTCTTCTACCCCCCCCACCAAAGGTCTGAAACAAATCTGAAATTAAAGTGTTTTAAGATGCTTAGACAAAAAAAACGTTTTCAACCCATAACTCAACCACTATTGCACCAAATGAATCTGACAATCCATTCATCAGAGGAAGGAAGTTCTGAGTTGTCAGTTAAACAAAAGAATAATACACAACGTCCTTTTATAAGTGTATACTTTACCTGTCATCCAACGTTTCATTATCATGTCACACAAGAGTGCACTTTTCCACAGGTCACTTTGTTTAAAATGACACAGATAATGCACATGTCAGCTAGATGACAGGTCTGACCGTCCTTCAGAGATAAAAACGCAATACTAGCGTCTATTCTTATCTTTGCTACATGCCTCAGACTATCATCTAACTGAGGCAGAACATGATTTCTCCAGAGAACACTGTTTTCATTTCCTGATTTTAAGGAATCAAATAAGCACCATTTGTCTTCATCTGAATATCCCTGACCTGTTCAAATGATGATGTCTTACATTTTAAAACAGGCGACATATGATAAATTCAAATTAGGTGCTTCAAGCATGACATAGATCTCTTGTCATTTGACAATGCAGAGTTAGCTGGCAGAAGTTCCCTGCTAGAATGCCATGTCTAGCACATTTTCTCCATACCTATATGATATGACTTTCATTTTAATTAATGAGGCCCTTTAAATTCTAAAATAATTTTGGGTTTTTGCATACCAGCCTTGAATTTCTGGTTGCATCGACCATGGACAGGACAGAACATCAATTTGGTACCAACGAATGTCTCAGGTAGGGTGAAGACAATTATTAACTGCATCAGCTTGTGTCATAATAACCTAATCTGATACAGGTAAGTGTTACATTCTTTTGAACATTGTTACATTAGCAAGTTAAAATGGACCAAAAGTATCCAAAGAGTGCATTCTTGTATACTCGCAGTGTGTTCTATTTAAAAAGAAATGTTTTGGTAATACTAATGCTGCATAAAGACGCAGATTGTGATTTAATCTGTGCCCCACTGAATGTTTCTACGTCCCCTCCTGCTGACCATTCTGAGTTGAACAATTCAGCACAGTTGAAGTACATTAGTTTAATACATAAGGATGAGTTTTTCCAGTTTTAACACAAAATTGCTTTGATACAAAAGCCCCCTGGAGAGATAAAGCAGGAATGGGACAGCTTGACGCATGTTTTCTGTGTACAGCAAATAATTGTTAGTTTTTTCCTCAGGGAGAGATGTTGTCATGGTGTATCATGTATTTTTAATGTTGCCTTTTTGTATTTTTAATGCTAAGTAGGAAATAATAAAATATAAATATTTGGGATGTATGCATATATATAGCATGTATAGCATATTTTTAAAATATATTAGGGATGGGCCAAGCATTAGTTTTCACAGTGAAGATACCTTTTTACCACCACTCAGTATACTATGACTATACATCCCCCACCTTCGAGCTTTTACAATTTGTTGAGCGTTGCATCTCCTCTATCCTCACAAGCTCATCTAATTGAATATTTTAACTGAGGTTCATTGAGAATTGCTGAAATCTGCAATTGTTCAGGACTCCAGAAAGTGTCTTAGCAAGTTTAGCTCCTGAACTGAATTCCCACTTAAAATCAATCAGTACTCAACAATGTGGAACTAGCTTGAGTCGAAATTTCCCCATCTTAAGCGGGATTTACCATTATTAACAGTATCATCAATTTGAGTCGAAGTTGATAAGTTTTATGTGGCCAACATAGAAAAAGATGTAAAGTTGCACAACATTTTGGGACCTTCTTCGGATGGATTTTATCCATTTGAAGAAAAAAATCCTGAGGTCTTGAAGGTCGACTTCCACTAAAGACTTTTTTCTCTTGGGCTAAGATTGCAATATCCATGTCTCTTATGATCAGCTTGACGTTGGTATGACTTGTATTTATAACATCATTCATTTTGAAGTGTACTGAGTTGCAATGTATGTGTTTCATTATAAAATCTAGAGCAGTATATCCCACTGGGAATTTGCATACATACTTCTATGACCTCCCTCAAGCTATAGTCTTTGGAATAATATTACCTTACATTTTTACTCATCACCTTTTATAGACTTTTGATTTTCACAGCAGCCTATGTGATGAACATACAAAATTGCTCCTTTGATTGTCATAAATGCATCGTGAAATACGTTTAATAAAATATAAACACATCATTTCAGTCCCTAATTAAGCCAATTTTATGTACGTTGGGTGATTGTGACATAGTATGTATTATAAATTGTGATTTATATACACTGTATGACCAAAAGTACGTGGACACCCAAACATCACACCTATACAGCCTTGTTGGACATTTCATTCCAAGACCATGGGCAATTGGCCTCCCTTGTGCAGCTATAAAAGTCATCATTCCCCTGGGAAGGCTTTCCACATGATTTGAGAGTCTTTGGGAATTTGTGTCCATTCAGTGAAAATTAGCATTTGTGAGTCAGGCTCTGACATTGAACAAAAAGGATTGGATCACAATTAGGGTTCTTATTTCATCCCAAAGGTGTTCATTGGGGTTAAGATCAAGGCTCTGTGGAAGCCACTCAAGTTCCTCCACACCAAACTCGTCAAACCATGTGATTATGGACCTTGCTTTGGAACATGAAAACTGCTGCCACAAAGTTAGAAGCACAGCATTGTCCAAAATGTCTTTGTATGCTGTAGCATTAACATTACCCTTCACTGGAATTCATCCATCAGACTTCCAGATAGTGAAATCTGATTCATCACTCCAGATAACATGTTTTTCACCGCTCCAGAGTCCAGTGGTGATGTGCTTTATACCACTCTTGCTTAGCCATAGTGATCTTCGTCTTGTGTGCAGCTGCTCGGCCATGGAAACCCATTTCATGAAGCTCCTTATGCACAGTGCTTGTGCTGATGAGCTCTTTAGTATGACCCATTCTACTGCCAATGTTTTTCTATGGAGTCTATGGAGATGGCTGAAGTATGGCTATGGGTGTGGCTGAAGTGCATAAACTCTATAATAAGGAGGGTGTCCATGTACTTTTGACCATATATATATATATATATATATATATATATATATATATATATATATATATATATATAACAGTTTACTATTCATATAATAATCACACAGATTTAACCACTTTTCGTAACATAAGGGTTGGATAGATGTTCAACTCTCTGGTTCATTTGAATGTGTTAACTAAAGGGATTCAATAAATTGTAACTTGTTTGACTTGTTTAACTTATTGTAATGAAAAATAGATTTTCCCCACAAGTTACCCATAGCTTGTGATATAATTTCTGGTTTTTTTAGAAGGAAAAGAAGGAGAGAAAACAATATCTGTATAAACACTCAATAGATGAAAAGGGAAACCCACACTATAAACCCACACTTTAAAAAAGTTTACAGCCGTTCATAAAATATGGCTTATCACCTTTAGATACAATAAGGTTTCTATATTTAGAGGCTTTTCTGTCCACAAAGATCCTTTTTAATTACGACTTACCTTGGTACATTTCTACAAAAACCACCAAATAGTCCAACAAAATGCATAGAAACTAAGCAAAGGGCCAGACATGTGAAACAATGCAGCACTAGCACTTTAAGATCAGCAATTGCTGTACGTGTGACATCCAGCCAGATATGTGCCAGGGCGGCCAGCCTGGGGCCACACAATAAGTCACTGGATCTGCAGTGAAAGCAGCAGTAACGGTTTGCCCCTTGTAAAGAAAACTTTTCATCCCAGCAATACTCGCATATAATGGAGTCTATTCATTAAACTGCGAGTGCATGCAAATTGGTTAAAAATGCCTCTCATCAGTGGGCAAAGGGTGAAGGGCATAGATGGCCCTCGAGGGCATTTTGGGTGGGGGGCACAGAATTGGGTTTGGGTAGAGGATAGGGGGTTATAGCTTGGGGACTATACCAGGTTGACTTAATTCTGTCCCCAATTAATTCTGAATTGTAAGCTCATTTAAGGTAAGTAATGTCTTCAAGAAGACAACATATTTCACTTTATTGTAAGCACCTGCATCTCACAGTTTAGTTTTTCATTTGCAAAATATTTTTTAGCACTGTATTAATATTACCAAGAATAAATTTTAATGCCAACAGACCTAGAATGTAAGAGGCCAAATGCGTTATTTTTTAAACTTCAAGATGGGGGCATTCTGTCTTTTCAAAGTCAATAAAATGTACCTTTCAGTGAGATAATAGTAACAATTATTTGTCAGTTGCCTCTAGCTGGTTAATTCAGAAGCCTAACACTTTGAATCTCCACAGGGATATACGTGCTATATAAAAAAAGTTATAATGAATTGGTGACTTTAATGCCAAGGAAATGATAAATTCATTTTGTACAAATAAAACTCAAGATACCAGAACCATAGATAAGCTCCTACCTTTTCCTCCTGATCACTGTCGCTGTCACACTGAAATGAAAGGGAAAAAAAGCATAGAGAAAATCAGCACGTTTTCTTTGCAAGAAGATTAAAAGGAGTGAAAATGTCAACATAAAGTAAAAAGTGACAAATGAGCATGGCTTTAAACCTGTCCCCTCTCTCTATCTTAAAAAAGAAATACAGATAATCTTTGTAGAAATATGATGAGCGGTAAGGTAACATGCCTTGACAACAGTATTACAAGACAAAGAGCATTGGACTGTGTCCAAATCGGCTTTAAATGTACCATAAAAATGATGTCATTGAATGTTATTTCAGTGAATGGTTTGAGTACACTGGCTCTCTTCAAATAAGTAGGGACAGATAAAAGACAAAAAAAGACAACTGGCAACACAGTTCCCCTTGTCTTAAATAGTAATATAATTACATAAGGACAACCTTTATATTTTTAAACTTAAAGCCATAACAATACTTCTAGGCTACAGGTCCAAAAGGGGCAAGGATCATTTTTTGAAATGACACAATTACAATATTTGTGACACTAGAATCAATGGTTGTCCCATCTCTTAGCCCATGTTGACCATGTACTAGGAGGCTTCACTCAATCTAGTGTACATGGCAGGACTAAAAGTTAAAATGTATGCACCTTCGCCCCTTGTGGCACCTACTTCTCACTCAGACCCAAGCCATGCTAAGTAAAGAATATCAGCGCTCAAGCTGACAGTAGTTACTTATTAAATTGGCATAACAATATAGATAAATTAAACTGGGATAGTAACACAGATAATCCTTTACATGTAATGTTTTAAGGATTCATGTTTTAATGTTTGCACAAAAATATATTACTGTAGATTTTATGGTCCAATACAACCTCATAGCTACTGCCATTTGTGTTCTATTGCTTTAAGCATACATATACACTTTACAGTTGTGTGGCTTGCTATTATGTAAGCAGGCCAGTGCATTCCAATGGAAATACCATATACTATGGTAATATTCTCGCCTGGCATGCAGTGGTAAACACTGGTGTAATTCTCAATAGAGCATTGGGGAATGCTCACTAAAACATAAAACAATATATTAGCAATTAAACACAGCATCCAAAAGTGCCAAACACATGAACAATTCTCATCATGTGCATGAAAATAAATATCATTTTTTTTCCATTCCCAGCCTTTTCAGCAAGTTATTTAGCAAGCCCTGTAAAATATGTGTGGATGAGCAGAGAGTTCCATCAAAGTGTTAAGCTTCCTGCCTCCAACAGTCCAGTTCTAATTTCAAGGTCCACTTAATTCTGCATCAGGTAATTAGAACTATACCCAGAAGCCTCTTGTCTCCAGAGTTAAGCATATGGTGAAGGACTGAGACCTACTGGTGTCCATTATGTAAGCAGCACAGCTGCCAAGATGATTAAAAATGCACAGGCATCCTTCCCAACACGCGCTATGATTGACAGTTTTACGATTTGGTCAGTCACTGCGTCTGCCAACAGCTCCTTCTGTGCTGAGGCCCACATGGCGCAGGGAGGAAACACTTCCATCTCTGGTATTAAATTATCTTACTGACCCGAGGATTGTCCCATAGGCTCTGTAGGAGCACGGCATCTAATTTACAACTTCATCCAATGTACCCCCTGTGCCAGCCTCTGGCAGATATGGATGATGGTCAGTATCTCCAGTTCATAAATTATGCAGAAGCAATAAATGCACCCAACAAGCTGCTGATACAGCTTCTTGAGCTGAGGAACTTTGAAAAAAGTCAGGAAAACGGTATGTACAATAGTTCAGTGGGTAGATTTATTCACAGAACCTGCTTTTTAACCAAATCATGTAATGTTGATAGACCCAGGATGCCATGTTTCCACATGGAATAAAGGGATATGTCATTCAAACTGTATTTCAAAACTCATAAAACTGTACCTTTAGACTCCCTTACGGTGTTTATAACTAAATTCGAAGCATAATTATTTGTAGATTGCCAAAGCTGACATAACATAGATGCATTAAGAAAGAGGATTTTAGATGGGTTCCAATGCCCTTGTGACATTACCATATTGTACTATATCCTAATAAATCAACCTGCCATCCAGGAACATAACTAGAAACCACATGGCCTCTGTGCAGGGCTCCCTAACTTCACCATGCAACATGCCCCACACTGCCATCTTTGCTCCAGCTTCTCAGTGCCCCAAAACAGTTTATCTGTGCCATCTTTGCACCAAACAGCTTGTCTGTGCCATCATCATACAGTATGGCAAACAAATATAAACACACATACACACTCAATCTAACACACACTCCCTCTAACACCACTCATGCTAACACACACTCGATCTCATACCACATCACACATACATGCTCGTGCACACTTATTGTCAGGCATCACCCAGAGTCCTACAGACAGCAAGGCTAGGCCGCCCCTTTAAGAACTCACTTGAACTCACAACTCCAGCTTTACAGTCAGGCTCTCTAAACCTTGGTCCGCTGGGGTTCTATACCTGCATCTTTGCTTCTTGCTGTGTTGTCACCTAGTTCTGTTATAGACTGAACCCTGCCTACCTCACCTGAAGCCATGGTTAACAGTACACATGGCCTCGTCAACAGCCTAAAATCTGGTTGTGTGTTTTTCCTGCTGGATGTGCAGTAATTCTATGCCTGATTTCCTGGACTTTGACCTCTGCTTTGCTACACCGTTTATAAACCCTGTCTGCCGACCCTGACCTCTGCATTATGTTTTGTCTCTGGTTCTGGATAATCCATGTTGGTACCGCATACCTGTGTTGCCCCGTGCACACTCTCAAGTGATTTCTCTATCCTGTCACACTGAGCAGTGCTATTTTGCAAGGATGTGCCCCATCTCCTTCAACTGGACTCAAACACCTGGTAAGTCCTTACACTTATAAATCCACATCCATGGTCATATACACATAGACATGCATACTCACATACACTTGTATATAGACATTCATGGTCACATACACTTATGCATACACTTATACATTATCCATGCCTACATACACTTATACAGATATATTCATACATACAAACATGTATAACCCATGCAAAACCTGCTAAATAGATTCTACTGTTTGTCATGAGATTAGAAATACCCAATAACTTTGTTGTTTTTTTTCAAGTTAGAGGGCAATAAGTACAAGTAGCGTATTGCTATTTATTTTTCATCCTGCACCCATGTCCTATTTGGGACAGCTTTGATGCAGGTCAATTCAATTTACCCCTCAGGGTATTTCCAGTGGTGTTATTTTAACACTTTCCATGCACCAATTCTACTTTGTCAAAGTCTGTGGTAGCATTTTAGTTGCACAAAAAAATACTTACATAAAACAGTCTGGTGGTAGAATTACTGCATCCAAAGTGTTAAAATGTCATCATTTGAAATACCCTGGGGTGTCTTGTATGTAACCAAAGGAATCCATTGGAATGTAGGGATCCAATAAGAAAAGGAATACATATAAGTCTTGCGATGGCAGCACAGTAAATAATCTGGACTGGAAAACGAAAGTAGCTGGTTGTACCCGGAGTGCGGATATTCTAAACTCCTTACTGGGATTATCTTTAAAACAGGTAGTTGAGGAACCAACTCGTAAGGAGGCCATATTGGATTTAGTGTTCACAAATGGAGATTTGTTAACAGATATTTCTGTAGGTGAAAGTTTGGGATCTTGTGATCATCAGTCTGTGTGGTTTAATATATGAACAGTGAGTCACACCACACAAAAACAAAAGTTTTAGATTTTAGAAAAGCTGACTTTTCTAAAATGAGAATATGTATAGAGGAGTCATTATCAGACTGGGACAATTTAAATGGCGTTCAGGAGAAATGGGATTTTGTAAAAGCTGTATTATTGAAGATAACAGAAAATTGTATTAGGCTGGTCAGTAAGAGTAAAAAATTAAGAGTGGTACTCTGCAGAAGTGGCCAAAATCGTAAAAGACAAGAAGTTAGCCTTTAGTAGACACAAAAATACCCAAAGTGAGGAAGATAGACAGATCTATAAAATTAGGCAGAAAGAGGCAAAGAAAGTTATAAGAGCTGCCAAATCACATGCAGAAGAGAGAATTGCCCTCTCAGTAAAAAATGGAGATAAAACATTTTTTAGATATATAAATGAGAAAAGGAAAGTTAAACAAGGATTAGTCAGACTAAAAACAAAAGGAATATATGTAGAAGATGATAAAGGTTTAGCTGACTGCCTCAATGAATATTTCTGTTCAGTTTTTACAGATGAAAATGAAGGAATGGGACCTCAGTTGGGAAAAAAGACTGAATCATTTGAAATATGTGAGTTTATCGAGGCAGAGGTTCTACTTCAGCTGTCTAAGGTAAAGACAAATAAGTCGATGGGGCCTGATGGGATACACCCCAAGTTATTAAAAGAGCTTGGGGTTGTACTAGCAAAACCGTTAACTGATATATTTAACGAATCATTGGTAACGGGAGTTGTCCCTGGGGATTGGAAAGTAGCGAATGTTGTGCCCATTCACAAAAAAGGCAGTAGGGAGGAGTCGGGCAACTACAGGCCAGTTAGTCTTACATCTGTAGTGGGGAAATTAATGGAAACAATGTTAAAGGAAAGGTATGTGGAACATCTGAAGTCACATGTGTTTCAAGATCAAAAACAATATGGGTTTTCCTCAGGAAGATCATGCCAAACAAATCTTATTGAGTTCTTTGATTGGGTGAATAAAGTAATTGATCGCGGTCAGAGGCGTATCTACTGAAAATAGCGCCTATGGCAAGCACTGAAATTGTGCCCCTGTCCAAATATATAAAACCCATTTACTAGCCCCTGCTGCCCATATATATAAATATTAGTCCCTGCTGCCGATAGCAGGTATAGATCAACACACAAACCCAGATCAATTGAAATTCACTTGTGATCTCAGCACTGAAGGTATATATCAAATAAACAGAATCAGACATACAAACCCTGTATTTGCAGGTATACAATAATAATATATGAAACGTAGCATCGCAGGTGTAGATCAACTGAATAAGACATATTAACCCTGTATTTGCAGGTACACATAAATAATGTATGGAAACATAGCATAGCAGATATGGATCTACAGAATAACACAAAAACCCAGCTTTGCAGGTTAAGATCAATTGGAATTCACATAAAAACACGGCATTAAAGGTATATTTAAAACCCCCTAAATTACAGACATAGATCACAGGTTGCACACCCCAAAGCCAGCCCTGGCGTCCACACTGCCCACATAGAACCTGGCCAGCACCCAGATTACACACATAAGATTTGCAATCTTTGTCCCCAAATAGCACAGCACAAGTCAACTTTGTCCCCAAACAGTCCGGCCAGTGCCATCTTTGTGCCATATACACCCTGCCTGTGCCATCTTGGTCCCCAAGGCTCAAACCTCCTGCTAGTGCCATCTTTGCCCTTCCACAATTATACATCTATGAGTTAATGTGTGGATGAATTGTCTGAATGAGGGAGAGCATGATGGAAAGGTTTAATGGTAACATCAGAAAATATTACTTTACGGAAAGGGTAGTGGACGCATGGAATAGCCTTCCAGCAGAAGTGGTAGATGTTAATACAGTAAGGTCATTTAAGCAAGCATGGGATAGGCATAAGGCCAAGCTAGATATAGGATAAGGGCAAGTACTAAAGGAAAGTACTCGGAGGTTGGGCAGACTGGATGTGCCTACTGGTTCTTATCTGCCGTCACTTTCTATGTTTCTAATGTGGTGCTGAAAACTAGATACCAAAACGAGTGTGTCAGCAGTAAGCCCACAATGTCACGTGTCACATTACCTAGCGCTGTACAACAGTATCCACAAAAACACATAGGAAGGTGAAGCAAGCTTAAGCCCGCTACATGAGCGGAAGGCAACAATCCAGCAATACAGAGAATCCAACAAGGCAGTAGATGCCAGTAGATGCCAAAAAACAGACGTGCCCTCATCTCCCCTTCAATTTTGGATGGTGTAATCATGTCTAATGTTGTTGCCAACTATGAAAAGAAACTATGGCTTCTACTTCCATTGAAACAATATTAAGAGAAACCGCTCTGGTATAGTCATAGATAAGCTTTAATCTACTATGTATATGCTATATAGTATAGTATAGTAGGTTGAAAAAATACTTCAGTCCATCAAGTTCAACCTTTCACACATACCTAGTTCTAAAGTTGATCCAAAAGAAGGCAAAAAAATCCTACTTGGGGCAAAAAACAATTATGCCACAACAGGGAAAAAAATTCCTTCTTGATTCCATAGCGGCAATCAGATTACTCCCTGGATCAACTTTCTAATAAAACTGTCCTTTTAGCAGTTGTAGCCCTTTATGTTATGCTTACCCGACAAACATCCAGACCTTTCTTAAAAATATCCACCTTTCTTAGATAATACAACATCCTAAAGCAGAGAGTTCCATATTCTTATTGTTCTTACTGTGAAGAACCCTTTCCTATGCTGATGCTGAAATCTTCTTTCCTCAAGTCTCAACTGCTGATCCTGTGTCTTTTGTAGAGACCACTTGGTGACTAAATCACTAGAAAGCTGTTTATACTGACCTTGTATGTAGTTGTTCAATGTTATCAGATCCCCTCTTAGACATATCTTTTCAAGGGAAAACAAGTTCAGTTTTTCTAGTCCTTCTTCATAACTAAAATCCTCCATTGCTCTAATTAACTTTGTAGCCCGCCTCTGCACTTTCTCCAGCTCTATAACATTCTTCTTAAAAACTGGTGCCCAAAATTGCAAATTTTTTCGGAGATTATCTGACACTTATTTGCCCAGTCCCCTAGTTTATCCAAATCATTCTGAAGAGACGCTACATCATGATCAGACTTTATAACCTTACCTAATTTTGTGCCATCAGCAAACACAGACAAGTGACTTCCAATATTTATTTCAAGATCATTAATGAATAAGTTAAAAAGAACTGGCCCCAAGACAGAACCCTGAGGCATCCCACAGTTGTCCATCTTGATAATTTACCATTAACAACAACTCTTGGCACCCTGTCACTAAGCCAAATTCTAATCCAAACACAGGCATTTTCTCCAAGACCGATTTGTCCTAGTTTATACAATAACCGCTGGTGTGGAGCAGTGTCAAATGCTTTTGCATTTTGCAAATGTAAATAGACGACATCTACAGCAACACCCTGATCTATACATTTACTCACATCATAAAATGCAATTCAATTGGTCTGACATGATCTGTTCTTCACAAAACCGTGCTGACTCCTAATGATGATATCATTGTTCACAATATATTCCTGTATGCCATCTCTTAATAAACTCTCAAACAATTTCCCCACCACAGATGTTAAGTTTACAGGTCTGTAGTTCCCAGGCTCAGATTTGGATCCTTTTTAAAAATGGGAACCACATCAGCTTTCTGCCAATCCTTTCCCGACTGGAAAGAATCTTTGAAAATCAAAAGCAGTGGTCTGGCTATTTCTTGACTAACTTCCCGTAGTATCCTCGGGTGTATCCCATCTGGCCCTGGAGCTTTGTCTACTTTAAGTTTACTTAAAAACTTTATCTTGAGTCGCCCATTCCCATGATTGATTTAAGGTTTCTGTAGTGCAGAATTGGCAATCAGCAGGTAGTGGCTCTTCTTTGTTATATAAAGAGGGAAAAAAGGCATTTAGTATATCAATGCAATAAAAATAATCTCCAATATATAGTGTCAGTATTCAAAAGCATACTTGCCCTGTTTTTCATACTTTCACCTACAGTATACAAGCAACACAGTGAAGAATCATCGAATTATGACCAGTAACAGAACAGTGACCACAACCGAGACTGCAACAAAATCATCATTGTGCATTGTGATGTGTCTATAAATATTCTTTATAGCTGTTTTAGTGAAGTCTAAATGCCTCCACAGATTGATGAAGAAACACAGACCCTGTGTGTTTGTGATGAAATGCCTGTACGGTATAAGCAGGTTATTATACAGTGATCTACTGTAGGTCTTTATGGGATGAAAGATTGTATACTTTATTTTTCAGTAGCATACATGACCCAAATTCCACTGACAGCAGCAAATAGTTTATTTGTTTCAGTATGAAATTCAAAGGCACAATTATCATATATAAAATAGCCAGCGTTTAAATGAATGTAGATTTGGTTGTGTGATAAAACACCAAAGGCCACTGTTTTCTGTGAAACCAGTTAATACCTGTGTGGTTAGATTGGGGTTTTTTTTGTTTTTTTTTTAACATAAAATACGTTACTGTAGCTGTTTTATTAAACCGTAAACCTTCAAGAGGCACATTCAGATTTTCTGACCAATATTTCCTCTGCCAAGAACTTGCCTGCTATACTGTATGTTATTAATTTTAAATAAATTTTATCAAACATTCAGTAGAATGTTTTATTTTTTTTATTATTATTTTTTGCCCCAATATGTATGTTCAGTATAACGTGAGAATGAGTAATTGACTGCACGTTGTGCACGTCTAGGTGAATCTAATATGAATCACAACAAAGAAGAAGTCAGATGTCAGGTTAAAGGATCATACAGGAAGTTTTTTTTTGTTAATTAATTTAATTGCTGCTTTTTGTTGGGGGGGGTTCTTTTAGCATGCATCAACTTGACTCTCCTGAAATTTGCTTCTGGTTGCCTGGCATGGTCTCACTCTTTAGTAAATAGACCTCAGGGATTTAGAGGGGAAAGACAGGAGGTCTGAAGGGGGAAAGAGGCTGGTGAAGAAGATGGAAAATAAGGCTGGGGGTCAATAACAAAATGAGCTATGGAGAAATAGGTGGAAAAAAAACAGGGCCAATTTTTTTCTTGCCACTTCTGTAAATGTATGCTTTTTTTAAAGCCACTCAAAGCTATTTAATTATTTTATTTAAAAACAATTTGATTTCCTATATGATTAAGTGTTCTAAAATGTAGGACAATTTTAGGATGTAACAGTATTTGTACAAGAACATTATAAATAATTTTAAATTAAGTCTGTACATTAAAATTATCTCTCTCCCTTAACTCGGTGTAATATGATTATGCTAAATTATTATATTGGTATCTGATTTTAAGTTAATGTCATTGGCATGGGGCTTGCTAGACTAAAAGCAGCACTAAGTATGTTAGTTTTTAAATTAGCATAATATTTCTTTAGCAGTTCACAGTTCAATTCTGAAGTGCTATTAAGGACTACAGCTTTTAAATGAAAATAATTTCTCTTTTCAGCATTACCGTGATGTACAATTATAAGAACAGGCTATAATATTCTTTCAGGGTTTGAGTGTGGCTTAAATAAGGTATATTCACTCCTATTTCTAATGCATTGATTTCGTTAGTACTCTAATAGATATGCCTAGTTCCATATTTCAAGAGCTAGTTTTGCCTTATGGTCTAGTCTAATTAGCTCTACGTACATTTTACGCTGTCTTAAAAAAACCTAGGTATATGCAGCCTGAAACAATTTTAGTGCTGTTAAATTACAATACATTATTCTTAGTCATTGTAAGCTCAAACATACTAGCCAACTGTCCCGACTCATGTCCTGCTGGCTAGCTCTCTTGAGAACTCTTGAGCAATGTCCAAATCGGTATGTGTTCCTTTGGTCGTAGCAAAACAAGAGCTTTGGATGCATAGTGTAGCTGAGTGTAGTGTAGAGAGGGAATGATATCACCATTGTCCCAATGGTAGGAGGAAGAATGTTGCCAAGCATGATATAGAATCTTAACCCCTTAATGACAATTGCCGGTTCTGGCACGGCACGGAAAAACAAGTCGATTATGACAAATGACGTGCCAGAACCGGCACGTCTTTAAACGGGTGCAGAAAGCGATCTATGTTCGCTTTCTGCACCCAAACGGCGTTGCTATAATGCCTCGACCTCGAGGCATTCAGCAACGCCACGATCGTCAACAACTGCCCCGGGGAGGGGCGGACGCATACATGAAGCATACATTTACAGAAGTGGCAAGAAAAAAATTGGCCCTGTTTTTTTTCCACCTATTTCTCCATAGCTCATTTTGTTATTGACCCCCAGCCTTATTTTCCATCTTCTTCACCAGCCTCTTTCCCCCTTCAGACCTCCTGTCAGCAACGCCACGATCGGCACCAGGGGCCATGCCTGGCCCCTCCCCGGGGCATCAACAACCGCCCCGGGGAGGGGCGGACGCCCGTTTTAAAAGCGTTTAGGAGGCGATAAACGATCACCTCCTAAACTTAAATGGTGTCACTGGAATGCTTCGATCAGGAGGCATCCAGCGACACCAAACACTTACCTTTGGATGGACTGTCACAGCTGCAGCTGCTGGTGATCTTCGCCATCCACGGGAAAAAAAACAATAAAGGTGAAAAAGTTCGCTAGACGGTCTCCAGACCCTCTAGAGAACTCTGGCTCCACTTGCAGGTTGAATACAGGTACTGCATTCAACCATGCAAGTCAATGGAGCCCAGCTTTCTAATCACAGTGTGATTAGTAAAAATAAATAAAAAATAAAATAAAATTAATAATAATTAGAAAAAAAGAGTAAAAAAAAACAGTAAAATGTAAAAATAATTTCCCACTGATGTCACTATCAGGGGAACCTTCAAGTTGAAAAAATTTTTTTACATTTTTTTTTTAAAAGGCAAAAAAAAAAATATATATATAAAAAATATATTTTTGTGAGCAAGTCCTAAAATTAGCACATTAGCTTAAAACAATTTTCGCATGGAAAGAGTTAAAATACTGGCATATTAAATGCCCATGGGGCAATGTATGATTTGATGGGGTAAATTGAATTGGCCGGGTTCAACAATGTCCCAATTAACACGGGGGGAAGGATGGCCACACATCTAATTTCCAATTAGAAAAATGCACACGTACCAAATGTGGCCTTTTAGTTCCCCCCAAAAATGACAAACTCATGCATGTGGGGTATCACTGTACTCAGGAGATGTTGCTGAACACATATTGGGGTGTTGTGTGACAGCGGCATATACCAGGAGCTGTAAATTCATACATAACATAGGTGTGTGGGGGAAAAATACACACAAAAGAATACTACTGCAAACTGAAAAAATTCTGGTGGTAAAATGTGTGCATGCAAAGAGTTAAAATACCAGCATTTAAAATACCCTGGTGTGTCTAGTTTTCAAAAATATATGGTTTTGTTGGGCACACTGAAAGATGTACCAAATAGGGCATGGGCAGTGGATCCCCAAATGCCAAAGTTCAACATTGAAAAATGCGCATGTCCCAAATATGGCCCTTTTGCCCCCAAACAGCCAGGCAAAATCATTCATGTGAGGTATTGCTGTACTCAGGAGATGTTGCCGAACACATATTGGGGTGTTTTGTGATAGTGACATATACGAGAACCTTTGAATTCATACCTGAAGTAAAATGTGTGTGACAAAACAAATGCAAAAAAATTACCACAAAGTTTGACAAAGACTGGTGGTAGATATGGTGCATGGAAAGAGTTAAAATACTAGCATTTGAAATACCCTGGGGTGTCTAGTTTTCAAAAATATATGGCTTTATTGGGCATACTGAAATGGCCCGGCTCAAAGATGTACCAAATAGGGCATGGGCAGTTGATCGCCAAATGCCAAAGTTTAACATTGAAAATGCGCATGCCCCAAATGTGGCCCTTTTGCCCCCAAACAGCCAGGTAAAATCATTCATGTGAGGTATCGCTGTACTCAGGAGATGTTGCTAAACACATATTGGGGTGTTTTATGATAGTGACATATACCAGAACCTGTTAATTCATACCTGAAGTAAAATGTGTGTGAAAAAACAAATGCAAAAAAAATTACTACCATAAAGTTTGACAAAGGCTGATGGTAGAATTAGTGCTTGGAAAGGGTTAAAATACTAGCATTTGGAATACCCTGGGCTGTCTAGTTTTCAAAAATATATGACTTGATGGGGTAAATTGCATTGGCCGGCTTCAAAGATACCCGAAATGGCACATGGGGGGAAGAATTACCAGATTTGGAAAAAATGGCTTTGAAATAGCAAAACGCTACCTGTACTTATTGCCCCATAATGTGTAGAAAAAAGCAAAAAAACATAAAAACATTGGGTATTTCTAAACTCAGGACAAATAGTAGAATCTATTTAGCAGGTTTTTTCATTACCTTTTATAGATGAGTAAAAGATTTTTCAACTAAACGTTAGAAACAGTCATTTTTTTCTAAATTTTTCACCATATTTTATACTTTTTTTAATAGTAAATAATATGATACAATCAAAACAATGTCATCTAAAGAAAGCCCTTCTTGTCCTTAAAAAAACAATATATAATGTGTGTGAGTTCAGTAAACGGGAAAGAAAATTACAGCTAAACACGAGCAGCGCAGAAATGTTAAAACGGCCATTGTCACGAAGGGCACAAAAAGTAAAATCAGCCTTTGTCACGAAAGGGGTTAAGCCATCCTTTTCACCCTTTTTTGTTAGTAAACATTTTTCTTCCAATTCTAATAAAAGCAGGCCTTGGACACACAATTAAATGATATGTGCACATTTGGTGAGTAATAAAGGACAATCAAATCAAACACCACCTGGTTATGGTTAGTTTTCAGCAACTGTCAATGCTAAAAGCTTTCTCCAGAAACCACTCCATAAACCAGAGTTAACAACTTAAATTTATTCCTACCTACACTTTTAGGTTCTCCACTAATCTGATACTTACCTGGATGCAAAGCAGTTATGGACATGCCCATAAAACAGATTTGTTTTAGAAATATTGCAAAAAGTCTTTATTAAACCTGTTAATTTTTTTTATATTACCGAAGTATTTTTGTGCTATATTTCCATTACCTAGATTTTCATCTTTCAATTCCGTCAGTCTATTACACACACAGTATGAATCTGACAAACTTAATGGATTTTTTTTACCAGCTCCTTGACTGAATATTAAGTCTGCTTAGTAGGATACATTTATATATATATATATATATATATATATATATATATATATATATATATATATATATATATATATATATACATTTAATCATTGTATGATTTTTATAATGAGGTTGAAGTATTTTTCATGACTAGCTAATGGCCTGTTGCAGAATCTGTTAATATATGTTTTAATTGAAATAATCATCCGTATTCTTTAATCCCTTCTCATCAGGCATTTTAATGGCAAAATATCAATTTTGTCTTTTTGTTATATATGCTTCATCACTCCTATTCTCTGAGATTAACAGTTGCATTAGTTAATTCTAATCGCAGTTAATTGTATGATCTTTGGTGGAAGGCCATGTATTCTAGGAACACATGTTTTTTTCCATTAATAATGCAGTTAATAAAAAGTGGCTCAAGTCACTACCCTAATGTTAGCATTGAGCTCATCATTTATTATAAATCTTTCCATTATAATAGTAATAATAATTGTGAACTCCATATTTTCTTATTGTTTATACACACATAGGCATCCTCAGATCATTCAACTCAATTAATATAAGAATATTTATGTACATTTTGGGGGGGTGATTTATTTTCAATAGTGATTGCAGTTGGAAGCATTTAGAATTTAATCATTTTGCAACAAATTATTTCACTATGTGAATTAAAAAGACATGTTTCAAGAACGAAAGAATAACACATTTATTATACAATATACCAGATTATCCGTCATCATATTTTTGCTCAGAAATTCACATATAACCCAGATGTAACAGTTTCATGTTCAAAGCCTCTGACTGGTATTCTGTGTCAAATACAATAAATATGATTAACAGTTTTCCTAAATTTGATGCAGGTGCGAGCAGTCTATGTTACGAAGTGTCAGAGTGCATGTTTTTCTTTGTATTAATACATGAACCCCTATGTGCCATTAGTCTTGGTTCAACATCTTAAACTACAGCTGCAAATCAGTGAAAACCATTTTCTTGAAATACTGTCTGTACCAAATAGTGTAAAAATATGCTTTGCAAAACCAATGTACATTAGATCAGACAGCACAACTACAAAAACATAATAAGTATATTATGTGTAGTAACAGCTACATAAAAGTTTCCAAAATGCAGCACGTATTATAGATTGGTTGGTGCCACCTATGATTGCCTATTTCTACTATGGACAACTAAGGCTAGGTTAAGATGACATAAGTTGTCCACAGCAGCAGGTTTGTCAGAATCTGGACACAAGTTTGTATTATTGAAAAATAGCATTGTTTAGAGTGAGAGAGGGCAGAGATCAATGTGAAAATGAGTCGTTCCATATGTCAAAGGAATGGTGAAATCACCAAGAAAAAGACAGAGGAGATCAAAAGTGAGAGAGAAGGGGAGCCAGCCAGAAAAGTGGTCAAACAAATGTGAGGTATGACCTGGTGGGCAATATATAACTGCCATGTGAAGAGAAAGTGGAGAGAAAAGGCGGATTCTGTGAGTCTCAAGAGAACAGAATGAAAGGGAAGGTAGACTTGATGTGATTAGTTTTGAGAAGGATGCCTACACCACCATTCTTTCTCTCTCCAGGCCTAGGAGTATGGCTGAAGTGTAGACAGAGTGTAGCAGAGGAGGTAGTATCATAGGGGGATCCAGCTTTCAGTTATAGCTAGGAGGTTAAAGGTGAGGGAGACAAATACTGAGTAGGCATTCCAAAGGGCAAAGTTGAACATGGGAGGGAATTTATGGTTTAAGATGATAGGAATGAGAGTGTTGAGGTTGCATGTGTTGGTTGATGTTTGTGGTTGACAGGAGTAGTAACAGAGAGAAATATGTGTGGTGACCGGCATTACGAGGGATGTCTTAGGAGTAACAGAGCAAATACAGATGGACTTTACATTTGAAGGTTTATGGCTCAGGTACTGGAGGGAAGGTGAAGGAAAAATGAAAAGTTTTTGAATAGTCCAACTGAGCATAGTGGAGAGTAAAGGGGTACAAAGAGTTAGTGCCCTCTACTGGCTGAAGTGTAAATGTGTCAGGTGATCAAACTATCTTTTTATGTTAATATTCCATGCAGGGAGTTAAGACTAACAAAAAGGACATATAACACATATATATCCTTCACATTAAAATAAATTGTAAACACTAAAATCCTGGTTTTATTTCCCAAATTATAGTATGAATTAGAATTTACAAACTTTTGCAAAGGCAAGATTACACTATGTGTTTACACAAGTCGTGTGAGCTTGTGTGCCTCTTTTTTTCGTTAAATGTTTGCATATAATGTTATAAGGAAAAAAATGGTTTGTGCACAGCCACTGTACTCTCCCCCATTTCATATCCCCAACACACTTTTCAGTGCATTTAGACAAACTTACATTAATATTTAAAATAGCAGGACCTCAAAAAAGCTCTTCAGCACTAGGGCAGTTTTGGATGGGATTCAAAAGGCCACATTTGATATTTTGGTACAGAATTAAAAGAGTACAAAGAATGATTGGTATATAAATATATATCAGATCCAACCAAATGTTTCCAAATGAAGCTTTAAATATTGCTTTAGGGGACTGAAAAAACAGAATTAGTACTATGCATTTGTAGTCTAACAGAAGAGCCATAAAAAAGGCAAGAAAAAAAATCAAAGCACTCCATGGGTTAAAATAAAACAAGCCGCTATCGTTTTTCCCCGTGTTGTGATCCATAAAAATCACCCTAAATCTTTTTTCTTCCTTCTGTCTGTGAAGCCAATTGCTTTGATTGCAGTGATATGAGCATTCTGAAATGACTTGCCCTTGCTTGTGAGGCAAAATGGAACATGCTAATAGAACTCGCTGCATTACCCGATGCGCAAGTGCCATAGCTCATTACCTTAAGATAAAAGGATATCATTGCAGACGGCAAGCAGAATTGACTTTCTGAGGCCTGACTTGATGATGATTTAATCAACTGCTCTCTTTCACTTCTCATCCCTGTGCCTGTCGGTTTCACAGGTGCCTTTAAATGAGACACTCAGAAAGTGAGCGAGGGCTACGATATTGCCATCATTACTTTTCAAGAAAGAAGGTATGCAAATAAGGGACAGAAGGACTTTGTTCATAATTGGCCTGCTAAGAAATACCAATCATGCTTGACAGGTGAGGGCAAATCATTTGTATGTCATTAGAGTGAACCAACCATTTTTATTTATAAATGCCTGGCTTAATAAGCAAAACTAGAAAAGAAAAGGTTTTCCTGGGATTCTACTTTCCGGAGTGAACTAAAATAATAGAAATACAGTAAAATGTACAAGAAAAATGCAAGGAAATATTCACGAAAGAAAAACCTTAGGGAAAAACATGCTATTTATTATATTTTTCATTTTTTTTAGAATAGGCTATTTTAACATCTGCTTTGCTTTATGAGTATACTTAGACCCATAAAGCTACATACTTAAATTGTTAGATTTAAACTGCTAATGACAACCTTGTTTTAAGTATGCACTGTAGACCATTACAAAGTAAAAAAAAAGAAGCAAAATGTCCTTCTGCAACAATAGGTGAGTCTTCAACAAAGTATTTTCTACTTTGCTTAAGCATGTGTTTTATCAGTTCTTGTCCATAGGCCCATTTAGCATTTTACACTTTCATGTAAGTGTTTTTCTTTTTTTTTCTCTTTAAGTACTTTCATACAGACACTGGATCGGCAGGATTTTTAAAGGCGACAAAATAACATTTTCCTATTCAGAAAACAGGACTGACAATTCAAGTTCTGGTTAAGCATGAGTTTCTGGAGCCCACTGTGAATTACTGATTCACTCAAAGACTCATGAGCACTAGTGAAAGGCGCTTCCTAGGGTAGTCTACCTGGATCATTCCCTCTTCTGGAGGAGTGGGTTTGTAAATGGCCTTGGCTGATCATGTGTGCGGTGGTGTTAGGTCCATAAAGACTTTAGTGGGAAAGAAGACTAGGGACTAGGCGGTGAATGGGTTTGGAAAAAATACCTCTGCCCTTCCCAAAGAAAGACAAAACTGACCTGAGAAGCAGCGCTTCAGCATCAGACTCTGGACCAACCCCAGAGCGTTCCCAAGTATGACTGATGGAATGGTATGTATAGAACCTGCTAATAAAGACCATGGCACTCAGGCATCTCCATAAAGTTTCACTGATACCATGTATAATGTAGAAAGCAGGAAGTAGGAGATCCCAATGGTAGGTATCAAATTTATTTCCTACTCATAGTCATTTTTGGCTGAAAGAACATGTATTTTGTTATGTTATATATCACACCCTTAGAATATTTGGAAACATAAGTGATAAAGAACATTTCATGTATTGATGCACTCAAAATCCATTAATACATTTGAAATGCACAATAGGCTGAAAAGAAATAAGAAAGCTAAGCCCTTTGGCAAATAAAAGATAATGACTACTTTGTGGTTACCTATTGACTTCCAATGTATGTGAGAAAGGCTATTATAAATATAATTTTGCTATCACTTGAGTTAAATGATTCCATGGGGGGATATAATAAAGTGTAAAGTGAATGGCATTTTTCTGGTTGAATGAGTTAAGAACAATCATGATTTCTACAGCCAACTATAATGAATAACATACAAACATGATCCTTTTTTGTGTCTAGAAATCAACACAAATAGCCAGCCACTATGGTCAAGGTACACAAAAGTCATCATATCTGTACTTTTGTAAAAAAAACAAGAGGACTTTAAGGGGCCCTAAACCATTAATAGCAAAACTTTAAATCAGATTAAATATAACAACTATATCATGTATGGCATATAATTAGCTTTTTTCACATAAGACTTTTCTTGTATAGTGGATGCATAATTTATATAAATCATCAAGTAATAATTTAAGTATATTATTTCCCACCTTCCACACCTTACTAAACTGTCCTGTTTTTAATCTGAAAAGAAAAAAAATGACACCTATACAAAAAAATACTATTCTCCAACAAATTGTTATATTTTAGCCATTTTAGGTTCTACATCCACAAATGACAAATCATGGAGACAGCAAATCCTCAATTCAAGCTTAACTTACACTTTTATTGAAGTCCAAATACATATGTAAAGGGTTTGAGAATTGAGTATGTTTTGCAGGCATATTTCATGGAAGGTAAAGGGATGCCTTTAGTGTAGTCTGTATATTGATTGATTATTAACCCTTTAAGCAGAGTTATATATATATATATATATATATATATATATATATATACTATGGTTTTGTTATTCTGTTTATTAGACCTTTGTAAGTCTTGATACAAAAAAGCGTAAGCAATAACGCAAGCAAAGCAGCGCTGCACTCTATGCTTACGTTTTTACGAAGGTATTTAGATTACATTGATGCTTTTATGTCTATAAAATGCATATGGGGCTAATCACAGATTACATGCAGCTGCCAATACAAAAATGTCTCTCCAGACTACAAGGTTGAATTAAAGAGACTCTTCTGAAAAATGAAAGAAAACCCTAGACTTAATCATTTCTTTCAAAAGCCAAAAGAACAATGGCTTGCATAGTTGGCATCTACACAAAGAAGCCATCTGTGCCCATAAAAACGAAACTATCTAATCATTCACCTCTGTATGTATAACCTTCCCAGTGTAATCAGAAACCCAGGTTTAAATTGTCACAGAAAACCAATATTATGAAATAAATTTGAATTACGTGTCATGAATGTTTTTATATTATGTATGTTTTGTGTTTCTTTAAAAGTAGAACTACATTTCCAAGAAAAAAATCTATTTTATATATTTTTTATCATTTGCGTGTTTCTAATTATTACAAGAAATAGGAACTACCTATAGATATATAATACAAGGGCCCTCTTGTCTAATTTTCATTGACTATGGATACCTGGTTGGGAACAGGATTGACTATAGTTGCATATTTAGTTCACGCTCATACTATAATAAAATAATAAAAGATAAAAAGGATTACAGTATATAAAACATGTGTACTCATATGGCAGTATTAAATGTAAAGAATCTTTTGAATTCTTGTGCAGAATGATAAAAGTAGAGTAATCAGTGGCAGGAACATGTAATTGGTTGCTATCGTGATTACTCCTCTTTTACCACTTTGTACCAGAATTACACTTTGTACATAACCTCTATTTTTATCTACTGGTCTTCAAGCTATTTTGTATGGCCTCTCACCTGACCAATATGCAAGCAGGTTTTGTTATTTTAATATCGACAGATAATATTCTTTCCAAAAGCACAAGGATTGAAAGGCCTTGTCATGCCATGTTTTCATGTTTCAAGTACTCAGTTTTTACAATGTCTCTCTTATAATGTCCCCTTACAAGAATAAATTGCAAGCTTAGCGGTGAAATACCCGCTTACAGAGTTTGTTCAGTTTAATAACTTTGTTCTCATCTCACTATAAATAATAATTAGGCTTTTAGTTGACACAGAAATGTTTTAAAATAAATAATAAGGAATGATTCAGCTTCAGATGAATGTGGATTCTGTGGACAGTGACGCATGAACCTGGGCAATCTCTAAGTTTGACCTCTCTCCGGGTGAAGCCTGGCTTTTTCTCCGAGTGTGTTTGGCCACACACTCTCCTTGTCCACTTTCTGCCTAGTCTATGTCTATTTTATTCCTGCTACCCACCCAATTCTCTGGAAAATAAAGGCTGTCTGGGACTAGCCCCACCCTTACGAGTGGGAATTTCCCATTATCTGGTGCTGTCTATGTATCCTAAGGAGCTTCAACAAATGAGATGCTTCATGGTGACTCCTCCAGACAAAAATAATATTAGGTCCTGCATTTTATATTATGGATATGGATGAGCATTCAGTGTTTATAACTGGACAAGACGCATCCAATGAAGTATGTCACATAAACATTTAAACCTTCATAGGTTCTCTCTTTAAATACAAATTTTACATTAGGTGGATCTAAAGAAAAGTTTTTATGTGAAAGTTTATATGACTCTACATCTTGTTCTACAAATATTCTGGTCTACAGTAAGATATCACAAACTTTTAAAAACTCATACTTTGGCAGGAGTTTAAATATTTGAAAATGCATTATTCCGTAAAGTAAAGCTGGATTTCAGTTTATTAGAACCCCCCCCCCCCCCCTAGAATGCATAAATGCAGCAAATAAGCTTTAAATATGGCAGAAGGTCATGTATGTGGTTTTAAATTATGTAACATTATTTGTAACAGTATAAAAACTGTCAGCAAAAATGTTAGTTTTATAAAAAAAAAATTGGGGAAGCAGTGAATTCCTGTGAGTATTGCATTTAACCAATTAAGCCCCTGCCTTGTATGAATGATAGCTATCATTTCCATTGTGGGAAACAGCCGTGACAATCTGATGTGCTGCCATCAAGGGCCTTCTAAGAGTGGAACACCCTGATGATTTTTTGATGCAAAAAAAATAAAAAAAAATCATTGTAAAATGGCTTTCCTCTCCCCCTGCCTTTGCTTCCATCTGCTGCTGGGCCGAGGCACAGCCGGCTGCCTGCCTGTCACAGCATGTATTAAAATTAGCTGGGGAGGAGGTACTCAGTTGTGCTAATTACATTTTAATCATTGAAAATGTGTTGGCAAATCAAGCCTTGATTGCCATCTCCGAGTCTGCCTCTTCCAGCAGAGTGAAGGGGCTGTCTGCGTTAGCTAAGACCTGCTGGGCTTTCTGCTTTCATACAAGATGGAATATGGTGCCTGCTGGCTCACCACAGAGACTGCTTTGGCACATTATTAAAAAGCCACAAGGCTTGTTGCAAATCAGCACTGTGTGAGATCTGCTCATTCTCAAATCCCCAGGTATCGGAACCACTTGGAGCTTATAACTATATATTTAGTACGCTGGTTTAACTTGTGGGCTTGTCACACTGTTGCATACAACATAAATGAATCCGCTTTTGAGGACATTGGGAGGAAACATTTGTTAAAGCAATTAATACAAGTCTTGCTCTACTAATACACGACACAAATGAAAGCATTTAACAACAGGTGGGGGCTTAATATTTTACGATAATATTTAACATGATTGTTATGAGATAATAAACAAAAATGCTTTTGAAATCTAACAGCACATTCTGAATTAAGCTATGATTATTATGCTGTGGGTTTTTTATTATTTTTTTTAGACATTTTATACCATTTATATTTGTGCCACAAATTTGCCAAGGAAGATAACTAAAACTAGCACATAGAGATAAACAATTCAGATGTTACGCAACACAGTAAGGTAGGCGCAATGCAGGGCATATAGGCTATGTTTATGCTTCAAAGAGGAGGTAATGTAATTGTTTTCATTTTAAATTTAATGATCATGTATGCACCAACCAAGCAGGAGATATACAATGCTGGACAAGCGGATCCATACAAAAACATGTATCTTACACATGGTTGCACTCTAATTCCCCACTTTATTGGAAAAACTTTTCTGCATTGAGTGGGGCTGCCAATTGTCTCAGCAGTCAGTGACTAATCGGCAGCTTCTCTTTAATGAAAAAAAAAACATTGGCTCCATTGCTGTAAACAGGGATCTGTGTTTATAATTGACAGATTAATAAAGCTGGTGGTTACTAGCAATAAAAAGTAGCAAAAAAGTTAACAATAGTAAAACGTGCTGTATGCTGGCAGCTAATCTATCGTTAAATTATCTTGCTAGCATGCAGGGATAATTGTCTGATCCCTGCCAACATTGTGATTGTCACAGGTGCCCCCTTAGAAAGAAATAAACATACAAATAATTATATAGTTATTTTAAAATACTTGTGTTGCTTACACCTCAAGACTTGTTACTAACTTGCATAGTTCTTCTATTTAGCTGCTAACACTTACGTTATTTAATGTCTCATTGAGGTTAACTGCATATATATATATATATATATATATATATATATATATATATTGCATTCTGTCAATTATAACTGAACTGTATTTTCTGTTCACCATGGTGCAGGAAAAACAACTAGAGCTGTGGCTGCTTTCAAGAACTTTGTATGTACAAAATAACATGGTTGTTTAGCATAAGTATTTCCTTCTGTGACAAAGTAATATTCTCCAATGTCGGCAAAGAAGGTAATCTTTAGGGTCATTGCGAGAGGTCATTCTATTTGCACAAAGATGAATAAAGCTTCATGTCTACAACACAGAGGTCAATAGTGGTCTGGTTGGTTGAAGGTTATGATCTGATATATATATATATATATATATATATATATATATATATATAAAATCAGAAATGTAAAATGTAAGGAAGACGTTTCTCATAACTGAGTTAACTTTTGGAGGCTTTATTGGAAGTCATTCTTTCTTTGTTCAGGGGTGATTGGAAAGTGGAAAGCTGAACATTACTGATTCTCCAGCTTTTACATAAACTTCCTGGTTATTTTCTTACAGAACATTACCTGTCATGAGATCCACTAGAAAAGCAAACATGGATTCTCCCTGCAGCAGCTATGTGTTGGTAGTTTAGCTAATATATCAGAATTAATTTGGGCTGGAGAACAATTCACACAAAAATATGATTAATCTGTCATTTTCTAATCTCTTTTAACCTTATACACAAGAGACAGTTAACATTTTTGTTAGTTACACTGTATGTATTTTTTGCATTTTGGTTATAGAATATAACTACTTTTAGAATATGGTAAGAACTTTTCCAGCTACAAAAACCAGACCTGCCCAATAAAAAATTAGATCAATATGGTAATGTTCTTGTGTTTATGACAGGTAACATATTCTCCCATCACTAGTTTAAACAAGCTAGTTGAAAGAATCATGACATGCATTAAAATTAGGAGATTTAATAATCTGCAGAGAATTGACTATCCCCAGGTGATTCAGAAAAATATGCCAACAGCAATTCTGTGAATAAGAAATCTGTCCAGGTTGGTTCTGACCATGTTGCGGAAGTAATGTTTGATCTGATGAAAGAACAGATTTGAAAACAGTAGTGTGTAGAACCCTGGAGGGCTCTTTTCTTGGCTAATAATTCAGGCACCTTATGTTACTAGTTTATGTCTGTGAACATTAAAAAAATAATTAAAACAACTGAAGTGTGGTGTGTTTACTACACTATTATGTACAAGACAAAACTAATCAAAATAAATAAAAATTGTCCAAAAAAACACGACTTATCAGTTAAAGACACATCTGTATGCATTTCCCTTACAGATCCCCTACTTTAGCAGAAATCTGGTTATCCTTAACCATATTAACTTCTGAATACGGATAATATAAGCTTATTTTCTGTTAGTCCTGACATCTAGAAGCTGCTAGGTGAGGCAGGCACTGGGTTAGCCATTTTTTTTACTGTGAACATGTTTCCATTAAAAATGGTAAACAATTGCACACACATGTAACTACTGAATTTTTTACTTTCCTCTTTATACAAGATCCCACTATTAAAATTATTCTCACCAGCGTATATCTTAAAATATCTATCTATGTATCTATCTATCTATATATCTATCAAAACTGTGTCACTGTGCTCACACTGATCTGGGTTTAAAGCAAGGTGCACTATGAATTCACTGTATGCCGCACCCAGCATGACTGAGAATTCATACCAAGTCTCTGCCAGATGTATTGTGCAGAAAGAAGGAAGGCTGCCATATCATGTTTTGTGCAAGGCAGTAGACTGGCTGCTGGATGGTATTGGAGGTTGGGAGGGGCTGCTGCATAGTGTTATGTGTGGTGGGGAGTTCCCTTTTGTTACTGTGTTTTTTGATGACTTTGATAATGTATTTTAATAATATTGTGTCTCAATTTCTTTCAGTTTCTCACTCCTTCTTTTCTCCTATCTCCTCTTTCTTCTCCCTATTTCTTCTTTCACTCCCTCCTTCTTCATTCTCGCCATCTCTCTTGTTTCTCTTTTTGACTCTCTCATTCTCTTTTACTTTTCTTTTTATATCAATCTTTCTTCTTTCTTTCTTTCTCTCTTTCGTCTTTATTTCTTCTCTCTCTCTTGCATTTTATACTCCCTCTTTTCTTTTTTATCCCCTCTCTCTCTCTCTCTCTCTATCCTGTTTTTCTCTCTCCTTACTTCTTTCACTCACTCCCTCTCTCTTTTTTAGTTTCTTATTTTATTTTATCTCTCTTATTTCTCTTCTCTAACCTTTCTTTTTTCATTCACTTTCAACTTCTATTTTCTCTCTCTTATCTTCCCCTTTGTCTCTCTCCTTGTCTTTCTTCTCTCTCCACCACTATTTCTATTTTCTTTTTCCACTATTCTCTCTTTCTTCTGTCTTTCCCTCTTTTTCTTCTGGCTTAAGCCCACCCAGCATGAACAACAACATGCAGTGCCTTTTCCTTTAATGACAAAGAAATTAGCCTGTCTCAAGTGATATTTCTTATCTCCTCAGCCGGCCCACAGAGTGCTGCCCCCAACTATGGAGACCATAGCAATATCTAATTATAACAATCAGGCCCCAGAACACACCACTGCCGATCAGGTCTCAGCATCCTCATTTTATTATTTTATATCTTCAACAGAAAAAGACCAATACGGGCTCAGACATTTTTCACAGATGCCAGGTAAAGTTGCCACAGTAAAGTACCTTTTGTATAGAGGATTGGCTGCTTTTGTACTGTGATTTTAAATTGATCACTAAGAGGCCTTTCAAGCTTTAAAAGTTGCCAGACACCAAGTCTGATCTTTTTATTGAATCTCTTTGGGTTGCTCTGCTGTTTATTTAGAAATTTCATTGGTCCCTTGAGTAAATGATGAAAACAATACCTCAAGTATCCAGCATAGATAATGGAGACAAGGAAATGAAAATCTGAGTAAAGAACAGAATTGCAAGGTGCTATTTAACTTGAATCAGATGTAATTCATAGTTTAAAACATCTGCCATGAAACATTGCTGACCTTGTAAAATAGTGGCATTCACCTTCGGCAGAAGTAATGCTCTTTTACTACTCACTGCACTACAGGGTATGCGAGGCACAACCAACTTAAATAAATCACCACACATTTTAAATGCTTTTTGACTTTATATTTTCCTACAACTTCAACTATTGAAATACTCATACTAGCAGTTTAAACCAGTGGTGGTTTACTGTACTTTATTACAAATAAACTGATGTTTGCATGAACTTGTTGTGATAAATTCCTATATTTAAGCATTTACAAGTTTAAAAAGCAACAAATAAAAATGTCCCTGTGCGCATTTTGGCATTGAAAAGCTTATTTAAATATTACAGACCAGGTAAGTCAGTAAAGTTTATTTAAAAACCACGTTTAAGAGTTTAAAGGCTTCAGAACATGACACTGTTTCACTGCTGTAGCCAGGAATGGGAAACACTGAGGTAAGGAAATAGAAACGAAATTATCAGATGGCGATCACATCATTAATGCCACCATGATTATTGTTAACCATTAAATGTGCTTTGGCACATGCAAGGTACTGTCACAAGGTAACATGACAACTTAATAGATCAGTAGCTCTTGGCTACATATGGATAAAGCAGAAATGCACCTGCCGCTATCTATATTGGGTGGGATGCCTGATTAATGTATTTGTTTTCACACAAAAGGCAATGGATTTCTACCTCTTACAGTTTTGCTGTACTGAACCATTTTTAACTGCATGAATATAAACCCCAAATGCAACCCCTCATGGTAACCTTAAAATCGTTTTTGTAGTAAGTTTGTTGATCAGGTTGACTAAATTCATTGTTCTGAATGGCCCAAGTTAAAGTGCCACTGTTATAAGGTACAGTTACTAAAAATTCAATATTCTAGGATAAGTTGAATGAAGCAGGCACTATGACATAATAGTACGTCCTAGTGACATTTCTAATGACACCCTGGAGCCATTGTTGCTGTGAGCAAAAATATGTAACTAATTAAGAACTAGAAAGAAGGTGTTGAAACACCTTGAATCCTTCCCACTAGAAATATAAAATAAACCCTATATAGTATAAATCCTATATATAATCCTATAATCATAAATAATCATACAGTGGCTCTTTCTAAAATGTTTGGAAATATTAAATTTTGTAGTCTAGATGACTCATACCGAATATTAAAAAACAGGCAATATCTACTGCTTTTCATTTTAGACTTGTGGAGCTTGAATTCAAGAATTTTAAAAAGGTGCAATTCATGCTCAGAATTTCTCAGCAAGTAAGCCTCTTTATGTAGACGCCTAATGTGGATTCTGGCAGAAACAGATGGTGCCGTAGGGCATCTTTCAGTTACAGTGCTCCTGGGGTTTAGGCAAGGAAAAATGGAGGGAGGTGCAAGGAGAGACTTGGGATTATTTTCTAATAGCAGGTAAAACCCATTTGTCACAGCAACTCCAACTGGGCTTTCAGCTCAAAAGTTAATATCTAAAGCCAATGAGGCATTCTGCCCTATGATTTTAAATAGGGAAGAATAAAAAGCAATTGCTCTGAGCCATCGTTGTTGTCTTCCAGACAAGAGAACATGGCAAGCTTTTCATTCCTGTCAGGGGCTGGCTTTTTATATATTTTCCTTTCAAACATAAAAGAATCGTTATAGAGAAAATAGAGCTTAATGGTATTAAACCTTGAGGGAATGAACAAGAAAATACAGAGAAAATAAATGCATTTTTATTCTGTTTTCCGCAGAGAAACATCACTAACCTCATCAAAGTGCAATGCATTATTATGTACCCACTTTCTGTCTTTAAACTCAATAAAGTGCTACTTATCATTACTTTTCAATGTGAAAGCTTGTAAAAATGTCTCTGTCTTTCCTAATGTGGGTTTACATAAGTATTAATTTAACAACTTTTCTTTTTTTTTTTTTACATGCGCACAGATACAGTTTACATACAGCAATGATTTACAATAGAAAATCTAAAAATTGTATCTAATAATAAATTAATTGGATAATAGAGTATTGGGAATTGTTATTTAATACTACATTCTCAGTTTTGAGCTATTTACTAGAAACCGAATGCCTGGAATGTTAGACAATAAATTCAAATTATAGAAGGGACTCTTGGATGTTGAATCCAAACTAGATTTGCTTAACTTGCGTATATACATAGGATTCTGGATTGATGTTGTTATTCGTTCTCAGGCAATATGACACCGTAGTCACCTACATTTTATCAGATACAAGAATGAAACCTTAATACCACAGCGCAAACCCCTTTTCGGTTTTCCAAGACGATAAATTGGATAATGCTGGGGAGTTCTCAGATATATATAGCACTGAAGCCGCTGCTTTAAAGTTTAGTGATTCTGACAGAATGTAAAAGCTTATATCAGTGACAGGTTGACAGAAAAAGCTGTTTTCATTTCCATTTCATAGACTTTACGTATGAAAGCCATGAAACATGTCAGGCTTTCTAAAAGTCTATGAAGACAGAGATGGCATCTACTCCCAATGGAGTGCTTTCCTAGCCAGCAATATTGTAAAATGTCCTGCTTTTGAGCTGTATCTGACATTTAAAAAAAAATATTGTCAAGAAAGTGTTGTTAATGGTACTGCGGAAAGTAGAATATGTCTATTGTAACTGGTGTCTGAAGACACTTTAAATATATTTATGCAGATTAACAATTAATCAATCTCATGATAGCAAGTACGTTATAATACACATACAAGTCTGAGACTAGCTCAACCAATAACTTTTGACACTTAACAGCTTACCCCATGGCAGTTCCCACTGTTTCAAAGCCTCAAAGGTACCTTTTGCAGATGCATGTAACATATTGATCACATTAAAAATGGGACTATTTACTATAATTAGTCATCTTTATGATTAATTGTCTCTTCTTCCCCTTCTGGCCCGAAGATGATGTTTCCCACATGGTTAGTGGACAGTTACATAGTAGTACACTTTCTGCACCCTTTCTTTGGCAACAATCAGCTAAACTGGAATCCATAGCCAATTAAACATTATTTACTTTTGTATAATTGCAACATTAATATTTTATAAGGAAAAAGTTAAATACAATTATACAGTTCATTCTACACTGTTTCTGCAGTAACTGACAGATTGATGGAGGATACCATAATCCATAATAGATAAATAGTAGATGATAAACATGGTGTACTCCAGCCAACATACACACTTAAAAGGGAAACTCCCAAATTAAAAACTATTTCCGCATTTTCAACTGGAATTCACCAGATTCTCTACCCACTAGCTACTTGGCTTGTGTGACCCACACACTGCCCACCTTCTGCCACCCAGCTGCTAAAGATTTAATGAGACCACCCCTGCACAGAATGAGACATAGAGATGGGTTGGATGTTTAATTGGTCATAGCATTTGTTTACCAAATCCTGCAACATTCTTTATTGATAACTCAAATGCATTAATACACAAATGCATGTTGATGATGTCTCATAAAATAATACATAACACCCAAAACAGTACCATGTGTTCTTGCTATTTTTCTGTCTCCCTGCCTCTTCTCCCAACAGAATAAAAACCCCTCTCCCTCAAACCACCCTAAAGGAAGTATATATCCCTACAAAACCATGGGTTCTCTTGACTGGGTGCTAGGTTGGATCATGTAACCCCTTGCACCTATCTATCTCCAGGAGTCTCTGGCAGAAAGTGCTCAAACCAAGTTCAACAGGAGAACTTTCTTGCCAGTGATTAGCTGCTTCAAGTAAAAGTACTTATAATGTACACTGCAGTCTCCTTTTATCAATTACGAGAGATGGAGGTCTACAGTAGCTTTGTAAATGAAGCATCTACAGGACAAATATATATTTTCTCCACAGAAACATTGTGCACTATAGAATTGTATTTAATCTCAACCCATAATAAATAAACAAAAATAATAAAATATACCATATCATTAATTTTGTGTTTGAACGTTAATAGCATTATAATACTTAATGAATGCTTGATTTTTAAATATCAGAACACATTTCAAATGCGCAGTCAGTAATTAAAGATTACGGCTAATGGGCAGTACTTGTCATTCACCAGTGGATGTGATTTAATTACACCTTAAGTGAAAGGTTGCAATTCTCAGAGAAAGCATCAATAGATTACACTTTATGTTCAAGCACAAAATATAATCTCCATGTTTGGTTTTAGGAATATCTAATTACCAAATTAACATTTACCACCACAGCAACCTGATTAATTAATAGTGTTATGATTATGTTACTAATTGCTTAATGGAAACAAAAAAGGATTGTGGAAGGGGGGCAGAGAAAATAAAAATGTATGTATTCCCAATGAATACACATTATTTTTATACCCGTTGTGCACTTTTGCCCTCATACATATTTAATGTCTGCAGATATCTAAAGGAAAAAGCTCTATGATTCAATCCAATCCCTTTCAGTTCCATGGTTCTCAACATGGAAAAGTGGTTTGTCAACGATAATTACTTACCAATTACATGGTCAAAATATTATATTAAGAGCACTTTGTTTTCTGATTATAGCCCTTTGATCAGGTTACCATGGAATGTGCTGGCATTGTGGGACTGTATGATGTATGACCGCTGTCAGTGTTGAAATAACAGCAAATGCATCTGGGTAGACCCCACCTGCTAAGCAGTATGTTTTCAGTCCCTCAGGCTGTGCTGTTTGCGCTATTCAGCTAAGAACACCCCCCCAACTGAGCAAATGGTAGAGCACAAAAAATTTGCTCGACAATAAAGGAGGGAGAGGAAAACTGACATATATGTCAGGCTTCATTTAACGGGCACACCAAAAATGTGCATTTCTAATTGTGTTGGAAAAACAAGCACATGCTCTTTGCAGCATAAATCATTATGGAAAGTGACAGAAAGAATAAGGATTCTGCGATGCATTAGGTTCACGTCGTTTTTTTTTCTTTTGTGGCATATCACTTCTTTTTGTAATGTGGTGAAGGATTTATGAACAGTTATCAGTTACTATGTGCTAGCGTTTTGCTAAATTGTACGCATAATCTAAATGAATGAATGTAAATTAATGTAATACAAATTTAGCTAGCCTTGGAGTTCTTGATGAACAAGGCAGACTGACGCTTTGGTACCCACCACAAAACATGCTTTCATTTAAAACATGTATTTGGTACAACTTTGCTTGAAGAAGTACCCTCTCCATAATTGGCCATACAAATAAGCTGGGCCTGTGTATTTTTTTTTATCCTAAAATTATTTTAGTTGCTTTCCTATTCACATCTACTGTACACTCACTCTGTAGGAGACCATTATAAAAGATTTGCCCACCATAAAGCCATCAGACCGCAGAGGACTGATCAGTGAGAAACAGAAACTCCATGAATGTACAAAGTTGAGATCTATATAAAATAGTATGTGTAAGCCTATACTACTCTGTAATGCATATAATGTATGTGAAATTAACACCGAAAAACATGTTTATAATTGTACTTTTAAATAAAGGCTAAAGTTAAGTGGATCGGTGTGTTATAACAAAGTGCCATAATTAAATTAAAGATTTTTTCTTTTTAAATGTTTTATTGAGTTGAATCCATTGCACATAGGGTCTCATTTGGCCTTAAGTGCTGTTTATTGATATTACACTCTTAGTTGAGTGTGTAAGTCATTTTCTGAAATATACGGGTCAATTGAATTAGGCACTCCAAATAAGACCTCATTAGTGTTTATCACTAGATTGTAAGCTTGCGAGCAGGGCTCTCTCCACCAAATGTATCGGTTTGTCTTAGTCTGTCAATTCTTGTCTTGTCATATCCCTTGAATTTATGTATTGTATTAAGCGCTGCGTAAACTGTTGGCGCTATATAAATAAAAGATAATAATAATAATAATAATCACAACCTCATATTGCTTTGTATCAAAGTCAAGGAAGTCTGGTAATATACTATTAAAAATGTACTAGAAATCCAGCCAGTTCCATGTATTCATTGTTTCTCATGGTCTTCTCAACCACATCAGAAATACCATGACAATTCTTCACTTGATTCAAGTTTATTCAAGTCGCCAGCATTAATGAAATCAACTGACCAGCACTAGTAAAATAAAGTACATAATAAAACATTCAACTGCCATTAAACGTCTACATGGTGTTTGTATTTGTGTGGCAAACGTGTTACATTTTGAGACCATTCTATTTTTATAACTGTAGGTACGTTGGCATTTAACAAACCGATCTGTCTTGCTCAAAACTATCCATTGCAAATGTTTACTCAATGCTACTATAAAATGTGAAAACATTAACCAACCAAATTAAAGTAAACTGCATTTTAAAAGACGTTTGACAACTTACTACAGCTATCGTGTGTAATGTCTTTTGTCTTGTGGAATCCTAGAGTGGATTCATTCTTTATCACCAGTCAGCTCTGTCCTCAGGCTGAACAGCAGCAAACAATTTCCTTAGGTTATAAATGTAACCTGTAAAGCATTTGAATGTCATAAGCTTTTTGGCTTCAGGCATTACAACACAATCTAGCAAATGTCAAGATTTATACAACCCAGAGGCGCGTGCTGCTTATACACAGCAACCATTTTATCTAGTCATCTTTGGGATTTTGCATATCAGCTACATCTCATTTGCATACACCTGAAAATTACAACGTGCAGATCCAAAATATGGCTTGCTCTAATATCATTTCATCTCAGATAAAATATTGTACTTGATACCGTGAACCATATTTGTTTGTTTGCTACTGGAATGAAAAACTAAACTTATTTTACAGAAAGCAACAAATAAATAAAATACAATGTTTTTATGTTGGAAAACTGTAAATTAAAAGGAACTGCAGAACTGAAGAAGTTTAATGTTTTAGTGGTTCCTCACATTAGTGCAGGATCCTAGAACATTATGCTAAAATCCTATGTTATTGGGGACACTCGAAGGCCAACATTAGTGACACCATTAGGGGGCCTGAGTCTACTAATTAAAGGAATATGTTTTGCGTGTCTAGTATGGACCCAATATTTTTTTGTTTTTTTACATCCATGCGCACCAGTAGTGGAAGTGACGCCTGACTCGTCTGAAATGTATACATGAGGTCCCCTATACTTTGTGTTTAATTAAAAAATGAAACATACTTTTTACTGAATGTACATAATGTATCCTTAAAAATCTTGCCACCTCCAGGTGGATTCCCCAGTCATCAAATAGATCAGCATTTTGGAGCCAGTTCCATTGTTTTTGTCCTCTTTCACATTATTTTCATACAGTTTGAACACCAGTTTAACACCTACTCAGTTGTGCCACAACACATCTTTCCTGCTTGTATTTGTTTTTTAACATTCCCCTCCCTCTAATCAACAGAAAGATCATCTCAAGAGTGACTTCCATAAATTATGCACACAATATTACAGTGTATGTCAGCAGCATTGCGTGTTTAAAAAACTAACTGCAAGCCAATTAAAATGTAAACTGAGAAAGACGGATGGGGTTGGGTCGCTGTAGTGTGAACTCGGGAAGCTCTTAACAATACACGCTACAACTTTTCGAGCTGCTAATTTGACAGCTACTTTCATCAGCGCTGTTTTAACTTCATATTAAACGTGGAGTTCTTAATAGGACACGGTGCTCCACAGACGATTAATCCCTTGGGTATTGATTTAATACACAGGCGCAATTCAATGCATTTTATAACAAGTTATGGAACCATTTAACTGGTAGGCCAGGGTTAGGTATGATGTGGTCCTTCAAATATTGTTGGAATACAGGTTCAATCATCCATAACTAGGCTGTGAATGTTTCTAAACATTTTGGCCTATTTAAGAACATTTCATCTACAGATAAGTCATGTCAGTTTGCAATGTGATGAGATATAACATTGGTTGGTATTGCAGAACCAGAATACTTAACTGATTGGTGAACCAGCAGTCAATAAGATCTAAAATGTTCTTTTCTATCCTGAGTGCTTTGTTTTCAAGAAGTTAAAAACATGAGGAACAAAATGACCGTATTAGGCCACGGTGGACTTCTCTGTCTTCTCTTCTATTTGCAACCCCTTCTTTCATTCTACAATTCTTTCCTATTTGAAGGACAAAATCCTTCTAAAGCCCATCTTTTGGGAAAGATTTTTTTAAGAAGAAGCCTTATTAGAAATTGAGAAATGAAATACAGACAGTGCTCAGGCTTAAGGAGGAAGACCACAAACCACACACAGAAGTTGGTACACATGGTATTTTAGACCCCTATCATGTGCATAGTCAATAGTATTTAAATATGGTTAAAAGTAAAATGCAAATTAAATGCTAAACGGAAGCTCCAGCCCTGAAGAGTTCATATAATAGTAGGTTCTTCGGGGGTTGCCTATAAGGAATGTGATTAAACACAATATGGTACCAAAAACATCTGTTTCTTTGCTCTACAACATCCATGACAGTTAATTATAGATTTTGAATGTACCGGTTGGGTCTATTAAGAATTCTCAGTGAGAATATTAGAAAAAAAATCTGAACTTCCTAACTATGTGAAGAATTTACAGTCTTTAACATTTCCTCGTTGGTATTTAGAAGATATGTACTCATAAAAATGTTTGCAGCACAACATGCTAATGTGTTAATATAATAAGCCATATGTCTTATTTCTTTTACACATGTGAAGCACTAGTTTCATAAATTATAAATGATTTGAAAATCATCATACTGAATTGTCAGAAGGTTGCTGAGATGCAGAGAATGAGACTCTCAAGAAATATGAATTTCAATTGAAAGCCATCTGGTTTTGAAGTTCCCCACTTTTAGCAAGTTATGTTCTTGTTAATAGTTTTTTTAGAGTCAAGAAGGTCACAGGTAGAGTAAAGGCACCTTACTGCATGAGCAATTAGTTCTTATCTGCACACTTATTGCACGGAGGTTCACTTCAGTCAACACAATGAAGGAGGTTACTTTGATATTTCTGCTTTCTAACTCTGTCTAATATCCTTGCATATAAATTGGTATAAATGTGTGTTAATCTGATACAAGTAAATTGCTTAAACTCCTCGGGTTAACCATAATTTAGTGAATTGACCTCTTAGGTTATTTGAAAAATGGCATATCCAGTCATTTTAGATACTTAGCACAGTTCCCAGGAGCATCTCAGGTACATTATGCCACTATGTACAAAGGCTAGTTTTATACATATAAGGTTAAATGTTGTAGTTATAGTTAGGTCTTTTCTTCAGGCATGTTCTAAGAGATTGATGTGGTCTTCACAGCTGGCAATCTAAGGTGATTTAGCTAGTCAATACCATATACATTTTTTAACAAATTTGCTTAATTTACATCAATGACTAACGTGGTGTAACTCAATAACAAAGGTTATTATTAATTATTATTTTATTATTATTATATTCTGACACCACACATTCTTACTTTACCCTTACTTTTGTTACTTAAGGCCAACCACGTCTGTGTCAGCAGTAGGCATGGGTAGTAAATCTTGTTTTGACCCTACGGGAATTTTTACATCTGTACTACAAATGTTCTGCTTTTCGCTGGGAATTCCCACGGACATAGAAACATAGTTTGATAGCAGACAAAGAGATCAAACTGCTTTACCTGATCTACTGATTTTCCTTTCAAACCTAACATGTTAATATTACTCCTGGTCTTTATTTAATCTGAGTAACCCTTTACGCTCATCCATATTATTTTACTGAAATTACCTATTACTTCTGCTAAACTGTCTGTCGGGAACACTTGTAGCCCTAATTTTATCACCTCAATTCATAACTAATACAAATATTTTATGTTTTCTCTATCAACCCCTCAAAATAAAAACACATTATTTCTCCTATATTCAGCAAAAGTTTACTTCTCATCCGGTCATTTGATTTCACAATAGCATTGTTTTCTACTTACAGTCATAGGACCCTATATAGCATTTCTCTAGATCATGAATTGCAGTTCCCGTCACTATGTCTCTTTGGGATCACCGACAATTTGGTATCAACAACAATTCCTACACCATTATTATATTAGGGAATACTCTATTCCCTATTGTGTGCTTGTTCGTAACAAAGAGGGGCTGACTCATATGGTGCAGCATCCCAGTACTTCTGTCATGGCAGACAATAATCCTATGACTCCATTTGATTATCATAGAATATAATTCTTTAGCACTTAATATGGTATTAGTTTAGAATAATTAGTAGGATGTATAACAGGTTAAATGGCAATTACACTATGTCTTTGCATCTATATCTTATAACAATAGAAAATGAAATATATTTTTAATGATTAAGTCCCTAAGCAGATATGGATGCATCTTCAATAGAATAAATTTACTGTACATGTAGATCAATATACTATTTATAACATTTTTTTTCTTTTTCGATAAAAAAAAGTTTTAATAAATCAAGTAGAATATTTTAATTTTTCTGCATGTAAGAATAGACTGTTCTCAGCTTAGTATCAAACCACCATTATTTATGTCTATACTAAAAGTAATCACGTGAACTAAGTAGATTTACAATTCCTTGCTGAGCACTGAAATGGCACGAAGCCTCTGAATCTCATTTGATTTTGATCATGCGATTATTACATGGCCGCCATTCAAATGTTCAATATTCACTAAGTACACATCTGCCTCGTTCAGTCTGTTTTTAATTACGATTTCATCCCAAGTAAATATACAGCATATTGCAGAGTTGAAGTGGTTCATGGTAAAAGATATGTATTAATCTCATCTAAATGTTTTCCTTAAAACCTATGCATTGCTTTAGCTTTCTCACTTTAACCCTACAACTGAGTAGCTTTATTCTGTTTTTCTTTATTATTTTGACTTACAGTACATCTTTCTTCATTATGCATTTATCAAGTATAATCTAAATTTAGCCAATAGCATCCAATTTAACATATTGTCGGAGAACAAAATATACATATATATATATATACTGAACTTTTGGGGCAGTATTATATGCTATTATATGATTCATCTGTCAGTCATTATCTATCTAAGTATATTTATGAATGAACTAAAATATATGCTTCGGGAAAGTATCTGCTAATTCATACTCTTCAACATTTTAGGTTTCCAGATCGGGACATCTAGATGCAAAAGTGGGTGGTGTCAAAGACAAAACTGAGCAAGGTCAGAGGTGTCACCACCTGTCCACCTTACCCAACAGGCCATTCTGTAGCACTCAGCTGCAGAGTATCATGAGGTGGTCACATGGGAGCTCCAATGGACATCTAGGCTACAACAGCCTTGACCTCTATTAATTTTCTGGTCAGGGGAGATAAGAGGATCTCTGCAACTGCCTACAAAAATGAGACAGTGAGGCAGCTACACAGGACAGTGCCTGGAAATAGAGCTGTCCCAGAAAACCAGGACAGTTGGGAGGTATGCTAATTTAGGGATCAACTGATATCTCACTTAACAAGAAATATTTGAACTAAGGGGCAGTTCTATGTTTTGAATGGCGGCTTTGTCCTCCACACTACTTCCTGTTGAGTATGTCATATGATTCAACAGTTCTCTATTTAATTAAAACATTCCCCTCACTATTTCTAATATACTTATACGGAACCCTTGTAATATTTTCAGGCTTGTTACTCAAGAAATAAAAAAAACACCTCATGATTACTTTGGACAAGACGATTAAGAAATACTGTAACTGCCATAGCTGCCTCTAAAATAATCAATATAAAGTAAACCAATTTGAATAATGAAATACCGTATTTGCTCGATTATAAGACGACCCCCCAAAATCTAAATATTAATTTAGGAAAAAAACAAAAAGCCTGAATATAAGACTACCCTATAGAAAAAAAAGTTTTACTAGTAAATATTAATGCATGTAAACAAATTTTTCATATCTAATAAAAGCTATGATTGAGAAAAATATATATATTTTTTATTTCCTTTTATTTGCCAACCTGCCCCCCCAGTTATGCACATCTGCCCCCAGGGTTGCCACTCTGCCCCCAGAAATGCCTTATACCCCCTATTTGCCACTCTGCCCCATGATGTGCCTTTTAACCCTCTATATGCCAGAGTGGCATATAGGGGGTTAAAATGCATATCATGGGGCAGAGTGGCATATAGGGGGTTAAAAGGCATTTCTGGAGGTATATATATATACAGCAATCACACTCCTATCAAGCCAAGGGAGCCAGTACATGCTGGAACCCGGGGATGATAGGAGTATGAGTACAGCCTCCCTATGCCATGCTACCACCACCACCCACCTTACACATCTATGCTATCATACACACACTCATTCACAAACATTTAAATACTCATTCATTCCATTAATCACCCTGTTCCTGTTCTCCTGCTGCTAGAAGAAGAGACGCTGCTCGCGACCAAAGCACTGGTAAGCAGCCTGGCAACCTTATCGAGGTCTGATTAGAAGACGACCTCGATTATAAGACGAGGGGTATTTTTCAGAGCATTTGCTCTGAAAAAAACCTCGTCTTATAATCGAGCAAATACGGTACATAGAAAGCAGAAGAATAATTCCCATTATACAAGGACTGAGGAAATTAAAAAGGTATTCCCACTAGTAGTACATACTCTTTTGCAGCGGTACAGAACTCTAGTACTCTAGGGCCGTAGCCCAATTAAACTTAATTATTACTTTTTTTCAGTCAGATATATACAGAATTCTTTGCCTGTTTGTAGCCCCTGAATACTGGAGTTTTTCCCAGTGGTCTAAAAATAAATTTTTGAAGGAAGATCTCAGTGTCAAATTTTCTTATATAGTGTATAATTTTAATATTAAAGTCAAAACATTAAACTTATATAAACAAACATAGCAGTTTCTAACATTTTCTTAAGGAGCTATGTGCAAGTACTAAGGCTGCTAATGGTTTTGCAGTAGGATAACTATGTCTTATTATTTTTAGAGTGGATAGGTAAGATTATATTTGGGTTACCTACAACTGCTGTAAACCATAATGACTGGCCTACACAGGTAGGACTACCAAACACAGCTTATGTTCTCCTTAAAACCCCAACCCTGTAATATGAAACATCTGCAGAAGTGGCAATTATCCTTCTCTTTAAACGTTCCATTCATTTGCGCTGACAAGCAAGTTGTGCCACATTATAAGCAACAAAATGTATTATTAAATAATTAGTAGCTAAAATGCAGAAATTAGAGGGCACTTCCTTTCACATGCATCTCTAAACTACTTCAGACTATTGATTTAAGGTAAGTCGATCCTCAAAAGAGACCAAAATGGAATCCAAGACAGCAGTTCATTGTTAGACAATTACAAGGCTAATGATTGTTCCTTGAGAATGAGCCAGGCTTAAAATCTAGAAAATGCCACATAATTCAGTTAGTATGATCTGTTTTTAAATCCCAAGTGGGATTTTATTTCATCTAATCCATGCCTTGTCCAAAGCACATTAATTAAAGTGGTAGTTGCAAAGTATTGATGTCTTTTTCCATTGCCTACATCTCCCTCTAAAACAAATGCTTGTAACTTATTCAGGTAGAGTGACAAGGGAAAACAAAGCAACAACTAAACTAAAAGACCAATGAAAGCATTTCTGAGAGTATAAATAAGATTTAAGGTTTTAAGATGGTGTGATCTCATTTTGTTTTTCATCTTAAAAGTGGATGTAGCCTTCGTATTATATATCTCAAGCTGGGTTGCCTAATCTTTCTTTGGAAATAGTATATGTCTTATAAAGTGTCCTGTGTATAAAAACCGGTATTAGATGCCAGGTGAGGGAGACATATTTATGTTAACCTTGGGATTAAAAAGTAATTCTACCACTGGTGGAACAAGTGAAGAAAAAAACCCAAGCCAAAAGCATTCTGGGCACTTGTACTAAACCACAATAGTTTTGGGCCCCTAATTGTATTTTTCACCTTCTCTTATTACCACTTTTTAGTTAGAAGTAACATTAACCCTTCCAGCTCTCAATTGCGGTAGAGGTCCAAAATTCACTTTTTGGGTATCATATAATCAAACTAGAGACAGGGTTTGGCTCCATTATATATAGTTTTATAGTATAGTATCATAAACACTTTTTTATTTGTACAAAGGCGGTAACCCATTTTAGAGTATAGCTGCTCACCATGTGGGAAAATGGAAATCCTACAAAGAAATGCTTTACTGTAAAGCATTTCTTTGTAGGATTTCCATTTTCCCACATACTGCTTGTTGATTGCAAATAATCATAACTATAAAAAACAACAACATTTTACTGAGAAAGCAGACCTTCTGTGCATGGGCGTAGGAAACCCTAAAAATCTGGGGGGGACAGCATTTTCCCCCATCAGATCCCCACTTTCTCACACACTATCTACCCCCTCTCACACTTTCTTACTATCTGCCCCCCTCCCTACCCTCCCTTCTCACTAGCTACCCTCTCCCTACCCTCCCTTCTCACTAGCTACCCTCTCCCTATCGCCCCTTCTCACTAGCTACCCTCTCCCTACCACCCCCTTCACACTAGCTACCCTCTCCCTACCCCCCCTTCTCACTAGCTACCCTCTCCCTACCCCCCCCTTCTCACTAGCTACCCTCTCCCTACCCCCCCTTCTCACTGTCTACCCCAGGGGTGTCCAAGGTTTTTCTGCAGTGGGCCACTTCATCAGAATTGTATACGTGCGCGGGCCACACTCATTTTTCACTGTGAGAAAATATGGCCTTTAATAAAATATGCAGATTAAAATAAAGTAAATGACACAAAACCTTTACTTTTCCTCTCACTGATTTCTAGTCCTAGAAAGTTTTGTGACTACAAATTCAGGACTCAGGATAATTAAAAATGAAATAGTTCTATTTATCCTGGGGATGCACCAAAATGAAAATTCTGGACCAAAACATTCACGGTTCACTTAGCCCAAACCAAAAATGACCCCCAACCTTTAAAAATAATAATAAAAACTCACATTTTTAATAAAAGTAGGTAACACACCACAATTGGACAAAAAAAATAGCAATATGACTTGGCATGATAGGAGTGTGATTGCTAACAGCAATCACACTCCTATCATACCCAGGCAGCCAAGCCAGTACATTCTGGTACAGGGTGGCTGTAAGTGATGTGCAGACCCCATACTGCTGGCAGCATCAATACACAAGGGGGGCAGCTAGCTAGGTTTCAGCATGTACTGGCTGACTTGGCATGATAGGAGTGTGATTGCTAACAGCAATCACAGTCCCATCTTGCCTAGGTTCCAGCACTTACACATCCAACCAGTAAATGCTGTAACCTAGGCATGATGGGACTGTGATTGCTGTTAGCAACCACACTCCTATCATGCCAAGTCAGCCAGTACATGCTGGTAAAGGGTGGCTGTAAGTGATGTGCAGACCCCATACTGCTGGCAGCATCAATACACAAGGGGGGCAGCTAGCTAGGTTTCAGCATGTACTGGCTGACTTGGCATGATAGGAGTGTGATTGCTAACAGCAATCACAGTCCCATCATGCCTAGGTTCCAGCACTTACACATCCAACCAGTAAATGCTGTAACCTAGGCATGATGGGACTGTGATTGCTGTTAGCAATCACACTCCTATCATGCCAAGTCAGCCAGTACATGCTGGTACAGGGTGGCTGTAAGTGATGTGCAGACCCCATACTGCTGGCAAATTCAATACACAAGGGGGGCAGCTAGCCTGGTTTCAGCATGTACTGGCTGACTTGGCATGATAGGAGTGTGATTGCTAACATCAATCACAGTCCAATCATGCCTAGGTTCCAGCACTTACACATCCATTCTATCACACACACACTCATTAATTCACAGATTCATTCCCTCAATCACGCATACTCATTCAAACACCCTCCCCACCCCCTTACCTGCACTGCAGCTCCTCGATGCCGCTCACAGTCTTCAGCAGAGGGCGCGGCCTCCCTCTGCGTTCTCTGGTACTGCACAGAGGATGTGATGTAATGTCACGTGAACTCTGCTGGGTTCCGGTTCCTCTGTGCAGTACAGAAGACCCTCCCACAGGTAAGTAGCAGGGCTCGAGGTGCGGACCGCGTAAGATCGGTTGCCCTGGCCCTGGGGGGGATTTCTTAATTATCGGTCCCCCCCGCATGAGTTACTGGGGGGGATCTATCCCCCCCGGTTCCTACGCCCATGCTTCTGTGAGGCTCCTCCAATGTACTGGCAGCAGATTCTGTCAATGGTTCTCTTTGTCAAAGGAATTATCACATTATAAAGTGCTGCTGAATATAAAGGTGCTATATAAATCAATAGATACATATGATAATTATATCATTGTAAACATAACTTGTAACTTCATGGCAATATTATGAACGTACTGTGCCATGTTAACTGCTTCAGTAGTGGCCCAAAATCTTTAAATTAGACCAGCCTAGGCCCTTTCATGCCTACCTCTGGCCACACTCTTATAGGTGGCCTAGGTGGAAGCAGAAATTTTTTCTTCCAGTGCACCCTGCACGTTGCTAGAGATTCAAGAAGACACTGATTATGACATGTGTATTAAAACAACAGTAGGAGAAAAAGCCGTACCTTATATACAACCCTGAACACCCCTCCCTAAAAAAATGATGTATGTATTTTCTGCTTCATATGTTGAGCTTATGAGGTTGTGTTGAGAAGCCTAAGCCATCAAGAATAAGTAGCAGTCACAGTGGGCCAAAAACTCTGTCATATTCAGTCAACAAATGGCTCATACAAATATAGAATAGGTGCAGCCTTACATTTCAAATGGTGCCCTCACTAATGGCAAGCCAGAAAATATAATAGAGAAATACATGTAACGCCCCAGCCCTCCATCTTTGTGGAAAGGAACTCTTTCTTCTGGGTGATAAACTTTAGTGATACATTACTAGGCTATAGAACAGGTGTGTATGGGTGTAGATAACATCTAGTAAGCACATGTGCCTGTTACAAAAAGCTAACATGATAAACAGATAACAGTTCTAAAAACTGCACAAAATAAGATAAGGATAAATTGGCTGTTTAGTTATTGAACTGATAAAATAAAAATAACCCTTTCATCATTATGCTCTGCTGACTTGGGCAAATGATACTTCAAATTGTGTTCAATGCTTTTAATAATTACTTGATCTTCACTGATTTTCTTTAGTTCACCTCTATTAATTTCATTATATTTCATAAAACCTATTCAACAGCCTAAAAAGTAATTAACTTTTATAGCCAGACAGTGCAATGGGAAGCCTTTTTCATGCCTAATACTGCAGAGCTAGTAAAGGGAAGAGATACAATTGCACATTAATTAGGCACAAGCAAACAACCTTCTTAATAGCTCATGTTCCGATTCCCAAAATGACAACAAAATATATAAGTGCCAGATGCTAGTCTGTTGTCTTCAATCAATATAACTAACGTGATGTACCTGGTAAAGTTTCAAGTGAGCTATCAATACAGCATTCACACACAAGAGATTACTGTGTGCACATCCTATGGGTCTAATAGTATTGTGTAGAGTAGTATTAATAGTTTAATAAAACTATGTGTGTGTTTGTGTGTTTTTGCATTTTGCTAACAGGGTTAGCAACATTAAGTTGGTTGCCGTGCTGATTGCAACATTTTTAGTATTTTGCACCATTTTTAAACACACATCTCATGGAGGTGGTGGATGACCATTGCAGTCTTATCTGTGTGTGGACTTAAATCTGGCATGCTACATGGCATGATTTAAATCCATTATGTGTTATAAAGCAAAATTAAGTATTTTAATGTAAACATTTAAATATCTACGTACATAAACAGGTATTGTTCCCACTGTAGGTCTATTATGAAAGATTACTGTATAAAATACCAGACTCCCCAATAGTCTAGCACAATCAGTAAAATATTGTAGATTAAGAACTAGACTGATAAACTAATTTTAAGTTTATAACAGAAAGCTAGGTGTCTGCACCTGCTAGCTAATTGTTTGAGAAACATGCAGGACTCCTAAGACTGATTTTTGTATCAAAGTAGACATTATGGTCAAGGCTTCAAAGCAAACTGGTTGCCCCAGCTATGAGCCAACTACCTTTGTTATTAAAGGGAGAATTCAATCACAATATTTACAAGGTTCAATCGGTTATCAATACAGTGAAAGATGGTCTTCTTTAAAGTGAGATCTCTATAAGATAGTATTATTAGGATAAACTATCCTACTATATCCAGCCAGTTCCTGCTTAACTAGGAATAATAGTGTTTCCTTTCCAACTTGAAAGAAATTATAACCAAACATGTTAGTAGGCATCATCAAACATGTATATTGTCCATGGTATAGGTGGTATGATTCCTCTTGTGCTGCATTAAATTAACATAACTTGTTATAAAGTAATAATTTCCCTTTCAAATTAGTATGGACAGCAAGAGATCATGATAAACTGTTCAATGTACTCGTCATTAATCAAGTAAGTCATTGCATTATGAAGTTATCAGAAAATAGTTCTATACTTTATCACTGGCACACTCAGTTGAGCACAAACATATATCACTTGAGGACTTAGTAATCGTGTATGAGCTCAGTGACAATCCAGGATGCTTACGTGCATTTCTATATAAAGTAAACTATTTTATATATGGTGATCTATATATAATCAACAAACTTTTTATTATTTTTTTTTATGTTACCATAATCCTCTTACCTTTCCATTACATTTGGTGTAGATATGTCATTTTATTATTATTATTATTTCATTGTCTGTCTGTTATCAGACCTCCAAGATTGTGGGTTGACAGGGCTCACAGAGGTACACAGTAACTTTGGTGGTGGTGGTGGGATCTCTTTAACAGGGTCACCGTACCCAAGGCTGGGTATCCCTGTTTGAGGGCTAAGGAATCACAAGTCAGTACCCTCATAACTCCTGCTATCCAAGGAACAGTCTGACCACAATTTGTGTAGTAAAACAAGAAGAACTTTTATTAAAACCACATAGAACTTATATAGCTCCTTAATTATATTAATGATCTTGTTCTCAATGTACACCGAACCCAACCCCAAATCCCATCAGTTTACATTCCATCACAAATCCCATCAGTACGCAGGCAATGGATCAGGTGAGGGGATTAAGGGATACAATGGGTCTCCCCGCCTGTGTTATCCCTCCTGTAGCGAGGGTACAGTCTGGACAAACAGGGCTGTGCTGGCCAATTAAGAGCTCCAGCCAGGTTACATGATTGTCCATTTGAAGGGCTGGAGCTGCAGCCACATTCAGTCCCTGGGCCGGTTATAAAATAAAACACCTTATAAAATCTTACCTGGTGACGGTATCAGAAACTGGACACAAAAGTGCTCCATGACCCGGCTAAATTTCACATGAAAATATTACCCTGTTAGCCTGGCCCTGTGACAATCTCCTCTTACCCTACAGTCGGCTTAAAGGTTAAGCAGCACTGCTGAATACTTACCCCTGCTAAGAAGGTGCAGGTACTGAGTCACATGCGGATTTAGAAAACTAATAATTAAATTATAGCTAGTCATATAAATTACATAAGACTGGAAAGTGCCATAGGCAGGATAGAAAAAAGGTGCTATACAGTCTTGTGTTACCAGAGAACCATCAAAAGGAACAACACACTAGATAAATGTTGAATGTGCCTTAATGGGAAATCAAGCTTTGCAACGGCATACAGCATACATACATTGCATATTTCAAAGGGGTAGAAATGTTATGGCAAGAGGTCACATAGTAACAGTAATCTCTAATGCAGCAGATACGTCTACTTCTCCTTTTAACTTTCTCTGACAGCAATAGGGATTAATAAATGCAAATATGTCTTATTCCCTATGACCTTGGCACTTTACAATAAGACATGGCTGACATTATGTTACAAAACCTATCCATCAAAAAGCCAGAATTCATCAATTAAAATAATTTACATATCATTAACACACTTTCTTATTTTTAAACGATGATTTTCAAATGTCAGTTTTCGGCTTCCAAAAAAACCCCCCCCAAAAACAAAAGAGAAGAAAAAGCATGTGCAGCCTTAGTCAATTCTATAAGCAAGGTGCAGCAATTCAACGGTTAATCTTGTAACATGTAATTAGGCATTCACTTGGCAATCAAAAACCATGACTATATTCCATGTTTGCATTTCTTTTCAGAGCCTGTAGTAGAGGGGCACTTACTCTGTCAAATCTGCTATAGTAATCAAAACATTGAAATTACTCTTTCCACACTAAATACACTGGAACTGGTTGTTTGATTAAATGTAGAGTAGAGAGTGCAATTTGCTAAATTACAAGTATTCTGAACATGTAAATATAGTTTAATTACTGCAATTAGAGAAGATTACTGGAGATTGGCAGATGGGAATGTAATGCTGGTTTAATTAGAGTTTTTAATGCACTGTAACATAAGCATAATATTAACCCTTGTAGCATTAGACTGTCCTCTGAAAAGAAATTGAGTCGATCTTTGTTTATATTCCTTGAGCTGTCGGTTAATCAAAACTAGGAAGGGAAAATAATAACACACTGGTCTATCCCACGTCATTTGTTACTAACAAGTATTATGTTTTCAACATGTTACTATGTTTAATTCTGGAACTTGGGAATAATGGCATTTGGACATTTTGGTTGTAAATTAACTATAGTACCAATATTACTTGTTAAAAGAGGAAGTTGTTCAAAGCAAGAACAAGCACCATTATACAATATTTTTCAATTTTAATTGTATAATGTTCTGCAAAAATATAGGATTTGATTTAAAATATAGTGTTTTTTGTATGAACTTATTCTGGCTCATGACAAAGAATATTTTTTAAACCATCTATATGTAATATAAAGTTATTTTAATAGACAAAATATCATATTTAATAATATGCACATTCATGCTGATTGTGATGTGTAATGTGCCAGCTTGTATACTAATCAGCATTTTATAATGATCACTTAGCTATTCACTTAGCTATTCAAAAATACAATCAATTGCTCCTTTTCTTTTTTTTTTATTTTACATTTTAGCATAACCTATTGCGCGTACAATATACAGTATCTCAAAGCATTACCGTACATTTACAAACCATAAAAAAACACTGTAATAGTACAAGTGATGTGTGACAATATGAGTAGCTGTTTTCTAAGTCACATACTATTGAATTTCATAATTGATAAAATTAAAGCCCCCGATCTACTTTTCTTTTTGCTCTAAAAGACTTTACTGATTCCACTTATCTAATATTTCCAAATAGCAGCATTTCTGTAGCTCAGTCCTGGAAGTAAAGCGCCATATCCCTGCCTGTAAGCAGGGATCAGTGGATGTAACTGTGCTCCCTATTGTAGTGTAACCAAAAATTACAGCTAATTACTGTTCATGTATGGTATTTTTATATACAGTTATTTCCAAACACTCCTTCAGGCAATTTATTGATTTGCATTCATATTGCCTGTTTCTAACTGCTATCATCTACTTCATAACCCGAGCGGAAAGAGTTTTACCATAGGAACAGGACTGAGAATACTTCATGTATTCTCTCCTAAAAATAAATGGCTTACATGATGCACAGATTTAAAGGGGCAATAGAAGATATTTAAATATACACATTTTCAGCAGTATTCTATTGTTATTGAGGTTGAGTGTGGGTAACAATAATTGGTATCTTCACTAAAGTCCAGCATGTCACCTGAGTTGCAGAGGTAGTGTGACAGCACTCATCTGCACTTGATTCACTAACAGTCAAGATTCTTATTAACATTTTATTTATAGAGCATCAGCTTCTGTGTCACTAAATCAATGAAGGGAGAATACAAAATGAACAATAACTTCAACAAAAATATTATACTGGTACAGGAGACCAAGAGTTCCCTGCTCTTCCAAGCTTTACAATATATTAGGAGGTTAAAGAAGAATGAGGCAGAAGGCGGGGGACTGCTTGGGTGGGGATAATTTAATTTTAATGAAGGTTATATGGAGAGTTGTTCAGTGGCATGGAGATCTCAAAGATGGATTGAACAGATGGCATGTTCGGGGCATTATAAAAACTATATTGTATGAGTCTCTGAACAGATTGAATTTTAGTGAACGTTTAAAGTTAAGATAAGTAGGATAAAGTCTGAGAGAACTGCATAGTCAGTTCCAGAGAATAGGTACAGCACAAGTTAACTTGTGGATATCTTAGTGGGAAGAAGTGATAGCAGTGGAACAGGCTCAAGTCGGTGGCTAGGGGAGTGTTTGAAGATAACACTAGAGATATGGGGGCAATGTTGTTTAAGTTTTTTCTGGAAGGTACAGGGAGCCAGAGGAGGGATTAGCACAGTGGGGCTGCACATGGAGAACTTGACTAAACTCTGTTGTTAAACAGCCAAATTGCAATGGTTTTGAATTATGGCTGTTATGGAGTTGGAGGTTGAGTTGATTATAGTGAATACACCATTGGCTCTTTTAGAGCTAACTGGGCTATGATGGACACAACAACTCAACTCTAGATTCAGCTTTAAATTTAGGGAATAGACCCAATAGCATCTAACCCATTCATGTAAGTCGAGCAGAAAACTGGTTTTATACCATAACATTAGTAGGGGTGATACATTACCAATGTATTTTTTTGCAATTGCCAATGGGAAGTTGTAAATACTTTATCTCTCAGGTGTAGTAATTTCATTTGTATTACTTTTTAACTTTTAAATGATTCAAGTTTGAACGTGATATATTAAATGAATGTTAATCTGTAAAATACACTAATAAGTGTATCTTACAGATGCACTTATTAGTGTATCTTACAGATACACTAATAAGTGGTAATATCAAAAGCATTATATAAAAGGTGTTAAGGAGATACAGGTTATTTATGAAATGATGCTAGCCGTACGTGGCAGACAAAAATGGCCAGTCAAAAATGTCACTGGCAATAGGCGAGGTACAACAGTCTACTAAATGAACTCATGGTTATGAATAGACATGTTTCAAGAGAGTTCAACATTACCAGTCAGCAATAGCCTATACCTGGCCTATCAAATTTACTCTGGTGGCCTGATGATGTAAGAACTACATAGAATATCCTACCCACAGATATCTCTTTAGGCATTATAGCCTTCTTAAATACCTGTGTGACAATTGTGGATTTAAAAAAAAGGCAAGACAATCCTTTCTTTAAACTCAAGCAATTAAATTTCTGCAACGCTATGGAAAATAGTTTAGCTCATTGACTAAACACGCTGAGCATATGGTAAAAATCAATTTTCCTTTTTTAACAAGGGAAAAATCAAATTCTTAACTTCTATACATATGTTTTAGACATACAAAGCCAAGTTCTAAATAAGAAAAATGTATTTGAAACAGTATCCTTTCATTAATGTTGTTATGAGGGTACACAATACACAAAAGAGTGTTTCAATTACACACATTTCTTTCGGTTGGAAAGTACCTTGTAAGAATTATCTACACCATTTAGCTTTTGTAAAGGCTTTTGTGACTTTTGTAGACAACTTACAAAAGCGTTCATTTTTCTAGGAAAAAAACAAACTGTTATACCCAAGTTCTTACTAATTTGTTGAGATTATATTATTACAAACTAAAAGGCATTAGTACAAAACAAATCATATATATATGAAAAAATATACAATATATATATATATATATATATATATATATATATATATATAAATATAAATAATATATATGAGACTTTGTGCATTTTGATTCGTAAGATTTTCAAATTTACAGAACTTTGGTCAATTCCGTGATTCATAGGAAGCCAGAAAAAAAGAGGCCAGACCCCCCCCCCCATGAATCGTATGAAAGCAAAACAAAAAGCTCTGAATTTTCATCTGCAATACTTAGGTCCACGTTCACTAAAATTCACTTGAATTCTCATTTGCTCTCTCTTGCACTCTCTAAATGTTTCCCTACCTTCTCTGTCAACCACTTCTGATTCTGCCGACTACTTCCCCATCTTCTTCTATCTTTTATCTTCTGTCTTCAATCTGCCATCTTCAATCTTCTACCTTCGTCTGCTTCTCTGTGGACATAACCTGGCGGAAACTTCTGCTTGTGGTGACAGGGGAAAGGGCATAACTGAAAGTGCCGCCATTTTGCTCTTACTTGAATTCAGGGCAATATGATGGCCCGTCTGGCGACATTCATCTCCTCAATCCTCCAACTGGGGAGAGGACAGCACCAAAGGCCTTGTCATTTTGCCCTTACTTAAACTTGAGGCAATATGGCGGCACGTCTGGTGCCGGTCTCTCCCAATCCTCCAATCGGGGGAGAGAACAGCTCCAAAGGTGCTATCATTTTGCCCTAACTTAAACTCAGTCCTATATAATTTCTCACATTTTCTTATTAATGGAATTCATAAGTGTTGTTATAGCATACACGCAATAAAAAGCACATATAAACTAGTGATATTATATATCATAGTCAAAGGTCTCTTTTTGTCACTGCAGCAGACTCTACTTTTATTTTGTGAATAGATTGGCATACTAATAAGTATTGTGATTTTCTTATATGACAAGTCTTGTCAATTAATAAATAAAAAACCTTTCCACTTAATTCTTACACTACATTAGGACATCAATTTTGACACCACTGTCTTTATACCTTATTTAAGAGATAAACAAGAGTTATCACTGTATTTGTTATAGTGCTAAAATATCATATTCACCTCCCATAACTGGGCAGTAAAAATTACTCTGCACCTCTGGGAATTCTTCATTTATTTAAGTAAAAAAATAAAGAAACATGAAGAAAGTTTTAGTGTCCTGGACTCGATATATATATATTTTTTAATATTGACTTAGTGTTCTAACAACTTAGTCACATTAGTGCCATGTGTGCCCCAAAGCTACATCATGAACAATTCACAAAGAGTTAAACAGCATCATGTAACCCTGCAGTTTTTGAACCAATTAAGGCAAATAGCCTTTTTATCTCACAAGGCACATGACCAGTCACACAAGAAGATCCTTTAGGACATACAATGAATACACTCTTTATACTGGTATATAGCACAGGGGCATATATGTCATGCCTGTTGGCACCTGTGATTAATTTCTTTACAGCTATTATAGGAAACTTTGATGACCATGATTGTTTTAAGACCTCAAAATGCCTGTAATGTGACTAAGAGGAGCATGTTTCTTTTCAAGCCCTTGCAAGCAACAATCACACATTTACTTCATGCAAAGATCATAAATGTTTGCTTCAATAACTTATGGACAGACACATTGGATGGGTGTAATACCAAAGAATATATTACTCACTTTTTTTAAATGTACAACACATATTATAAAAAGAAACTCTTACTTGTCACGGTTAAAACGATTTTATTTTAATTTTCAAACACATATAAAAGATCAAATAAATTTGTATTTACATTTGATTTCTTCATTTTCTTGTAAAATAGCATTAAAAGGTAAAAGATATATCTTTTTTATTTGTGCGGCAGAACCAGTTTTCCCAGTGTGCAGCAGCCGGCAGGATGTGTTTTTTATCATCGGCAAGCCTTAAAGTGCCAGGGACAATTTTAATCCCAAATCATTCTGTCCAATCCAATGTTAGAGGGGTATGAGTGAGTACTATGTGGCACATGGATGGACTGCTGTGAATTATTAACCCATTAAAACCTTCATGATGTTCCATGCTATCATGAAGAAAGTCGCATACTGCTACCTAATGGTTCCCGGAGCAGGGGACTGCCTCACACCTGAGGTAGTCCACGGGAACCGCAATTATTGATCCCCATGTTTGGAAAAGGAAACAGCCTGTAATCTGTAATCTAGAGATACAGCTGAATACATTAATTAATGTAATCTTACAAACAGGTTTCATATAATCTGTGCAAACAGTCCTAAAAACATGGAAAATTTGAAAATGTCAAATTTGGAAAAGGGGAATGGGCATGTTCCATTTTGTGCCTCGTAACCTTAAAATAACATGGAAAGAAATATGCATAATGGGTTTTTCGAATTCAAGACCCACATTAATACATTTTGTAGTATTTTGGTAGACTGAACTGGTTTGGGGACCATTTACAAAGTAAAATATTACAGAAAATTAGTTTTTTTTCAAATGTTTTTATTATTTGGATGTATTATTCATACTAAATGTTGGACTATACATCTAACAAAGATATCAAAAGAAAGCTCTATCTGTGTTTGAAAAAAACCCAATATATAATTGGTGTGGGTGCACGAAACATTAAAAATGAGAATCATGATTAAGAAAAACATAGTGTAAGAAATGCTGCAAAAGTATCAGGTTTTTGGGCGCATAACGCGCTCTGTAAAGTTGTTAATAAAAAGGAAGATGTATCCATTGCAAGATGAAGCTCTAAAACACGGATTTCAATCATTCTTCTCTGAATTATAGTGCACTCTGCAGGGGACCTTGTGTCTATGTTGCTTTGGCTCAGTGGAGAATTGGCCTGGATATTCTCTCTCTCTCTTGAGTCACAGAACCGATAAAAAGGGACACCGTGGAGTGGGCAGACAGGAAACCACTGTAGCCGGAGCAGTGATTATGTACATGCTGTGCAAGAGATATTGAGCAGTGAGCCAAAATGTTTGTGTGTGTCAGAGCATTTTTTTCACTGACCAGGACAGCTGTACTCACAGGGGGATCACCAATCAGCCTGCAAGGAACTGCTTCTGTCCTTCAACAAGCAATTAACGTGAGTCCATTACAGCTCCCTCGGGGCACCAGGAGGGGACAGAGGGGAACTGCAAATGGCAACGATGGAAAGGTCATAAGCCTCATGAGGAAAGAAAGGTAGCTGTGCCTGGTGAAATGGAGTGGAAAGTTGTAGCTATTTGTCATCCCCCAGCATTTCAAAGGAGGGAGGGATGGATTCAATTCCTTTTTCCCTTATGCACATGAATTTCAAGTGACTGGAGATGAGGTGGTACAAGACACCATACACAAAAATTGTTCTGACCGGCTGCAAAGAAAGTTCATACATTTCAATACGCCTGTCACTGCTAAAGCCACCCCTGCCTTAATCAACTAAATATCTGCGATCTGTTCATGTGCCTTTGGCTGTCTGGAGAACGCTGTTGGTGTTATCCCAGTTTGAGGAAGTGGTAAAAAGAATTTATAGATTAACACTTACTTGTGCTACACCAGAAAACAGTGGAATAGTAGACAGCCTTTTCATTCCACTCCACATAATAAACATAGATATTGCCATGTCAGTCCTGGAGAAAATTCAAGTTAATACCTTTTATTGGAAAGAAAGTGTAATGTTACGTAAACTTTTACACTATGGATGGGTTTTTTTTTCTTGTCTCTCTTTGAGATTGAATTTTACTGACCATGGATTTGGAGCATTAATGTAATTACGGTAGTGGACTCGGGTATTGCATAAGCTTTTGGGATCTTAAAGTTCTCTTCTTCAGATGAAAGCGTCCTAGGCCTGTGATGCTACTTATGCATACTTGTGTTTTAATCTGTATACAACAAGGCTTCCTTTGTAATAGCCAGTGTAGGCACTGCCATATAAGCACAGTAGGCATTTACAGTATTAAAAAGAATTGATGAAAGACTGGTCCTTTTGGCTTCCTTAACATGTGAGCAATATTTCCTATTTAAGTATAAACTGAGATTCCTGATAAATGGAACCTGAAATATAAATCTGGCACACATTTGCAATAGTACTTCAAAATATGACAGTGTTGTAAATAAAAAGGCTCAAAACAAAAAATGTTACTTTCCTTGATTAATATAGGATTGTTCCAGTTCAACTACTGGTTAATTATGCCATAAGACATCAGAAAATACAGGCCAAAGGGTCTCCTGGTATTAAAAGGTGTCGTATAACATAGCACTAACTAGTTATTATGTCTAGAGATGTTTTATGGAATAATAAGACATTTTATGGGCCATATCAAAGTTTAATGTATCTACTCTATCTTGTGCAACAGAATAAGAAAATAATAAGAAATAATTCTTGTTCATGGTTTCATGAAATGGCAAAATGTATCACTGGATACAGAAAATCTAATTTACACAGAACTATACCAATAAACCAATGAATTTTCTATTTAGAAATCTTTCTAGAGAAATAGTTTTTTTTAATTAAGGAAAAGCCTTTTTATTGACTCCGCTTAGGCCTCAAACCAAAATCTAATTAGACACATTACATTTTAGATTAAGAATTCGTTTTCACACTCTGTATAATGCCGTTTGCAAGTAATTTGATTAGCTCAAAGCTAGGGGAGAAGAACTTTTCTTTGTGTTTAAGGTAGGGATCAACACCTACTAGTTAATACGTAAATACCCAACCGTTTCAAACATATCTCTCTGTAGCATAATTCTCTCAAGGGCTCATTTTATTAGGTTGTATTTCTCTCCTGGGGAGCTTTCCTTGAATCCTAGCCCCTAATAGCATCCGTTAATTTTGTCTGGAGATAAGAGGAGTCTAGCTGTTTCAGCCTAGTAATTTAATAGAAACTTGGATCTAATTTAATAGATCCTTTATGTCTCTGTCAGAGACTTTTAAAATGTATTGATGCAATATCTCATAGAAGTTAGTAAATACATTAATCTCAGGGGAATCGGTGATAACAGCTTTGTTATCAGCATAGTCAGTAGGTAAAACACGGCATGGAAACTGATACTAATATTTTTTTTTTTTTAAAAGAATAAACAGTAAAAGAAAGATTGATTTTCAGTTTTCTTGTGAATACTGCATCTGACAAATACTGTTTGTGAAACAAATATTTTTTCAATTTATCAAAATAATAAATATGTCCCTTTTTTCCAAGATGGCAGGTTGTTTGGCAATTTATTTAAAGTATTTACTTACATGTTGCTCAACACAAACATTTTGGGGTTATCATAGGCACTCCAAAGTCCCAGGCTATTATGTGGCGTATGGAGAGGCTACAGGATGGTACATTGCATAGTCTTTAAGACAAGCCTTGGACCTCCCCATGCCATGACGCAAGACTTGGCACATGTCTAGCGGTCCATTTCTTTTTTAAAGGTTACAATGGCAGGCAAAGCCATAATCCTCACCCCTACACATGCTTCATATTGTGTGGATTCCAATACACTCTCACGTTAGGCAAAAAAGCACCAAAAGAAGGCCACAGAGAGGTCAAAGGGCACAAATTTGAAAAAAGGTAGACAAATAATGTCAGGCGTGCATCCTTAACATCCCTTGCCTGCTTCCTCGCAGATGGAGGGAGTCAGGCCTGCATGGAGGAGGACTGACATCACAGGGTCTCCCACAGGTGATACACATCTTTGCTGCCTTTAGGTCTCTTTGGATTAATCTGAAACAAGGATTGTTTCCCTCAGTCCACTTAACTTTTGTCATTGTTTCAGGTCAAGATTATCAATATTGTAGTGGGTCTGGCATCAGCACAGAACTTCTGATGTATGGGACACCATCCATCCATCCATCCATCAAAAACACTTAGGAAGTTCAGGCTAACAAGTTTAATAAGCTGCTTCATATATTGTAATAGTCTGTTCAACTCAAAATAAATTGTCATAGCGTTCAAGGAATACTGTGGCCCATTATCTCAATGCCTCTGTGTCTGAAATGATTTAACATATCTATATTTCACATGTCCAGAGGGATTTGGATCACAAAGTGTACTTGTTCTCCTAAAGAGGGACACATAACTTATATTTTAAGATATCTACACCTTCCTGGCCAGCCCTTGAGTCACCAATATTTATTTAGGCTTAGAATAGGGCAAAAGGCAAAGTTTTTTTATACAGCAACCATGGTGTCTGGATTCTGGGGCTTCTTGGAAATGGTGCATACACAATGCCCAAACCGGGCAATGCATGTGTGACAAGGAGGCAGAAGTTACATGGGCAGGGTTTTTAATCTAATGATCGCTCTATCTATATATCAATCATCTGATTTACTATGTATACATGATTTAACTTATCACATCCTCCTGATTTCAGCGTTGCCCGTAGCAAATATTATGTAAGATGGCAAATAGTTTAGCACAATCGATGTACGTAAATGTCTATATGAATGAATGTTATTTAATCAGCAAAACAACGAATTAGGACATTATTTTTTTAAAAATATCATTTGTTTTTTTCATAGGCATTACTGTACTTCAAAAGTAAAATTAAAATATTTTGGAAGTTTATCTTCCACAGAATATCGGTTTTGCTATTTCTACAGCTAAGAAAACAAATTTTGTCACCTCCTTACCACTTTACTAGGAAATAACTATATTTTCCATAAGCAAAACCTACTAAAAAATCTCCAAAGATCCAGTAGTTAAATCCTCCATTAAATCAAAGGGCTTAATATGGAAAGGAAAAAGACTATGCAGTTTGACTTGGGAATGTAATAGACTCAGCGGGGAAATAAATAGGTTGTTTTATGTGCACAGTTTCAAAAGTAAAGAGCATGCGATTTGTTTCAAATGGGAATTCTCAATCTATGTGGCATATCCCAAACCAGTTGCGTTTTTTGTGTATTTCAAAATATTTGAGTAGCAATTATAATGTATAGTATTAGAAGCGACTAGCTCACTCCCATGATTTTGCCATGCCTATTTCACTAGTACACTAAATCTTATTTTAAACCATAAAATGCGGCCCATGATTGAAATGCTACGCAAAAAAAGAGAGCATTACACCAATCTGTATAAACACTGGTTATAAGTCAGAATACAATGTTAGGAGTACACAGACAGGATCACTTATTATATGCATATTATATTATAGTAGTTGAAATAATGGAAGGCTTTATTTATATGATTATTAGAGGAAGGACACAAAGACTTTTTAATAATGTGTTTTCTGCTGAGGATCACAAAAATAGGGGTGTTGGTGTACGAAGCAGGTACACTCAGAAAACCAAAATACAAACGGAGTCAACACATATTAACCTGTGGCTCTGGCATATATTCACAAAGCCATGTTTCTTTTGGAAAAAAAATTCACAAGGACCATCTACTGCAGCAGAGAATGTTACATTTAAAGCTTGTTTTACTAATTCTGTTAGCTTCTGCTGGATAACTACTCAAACTTACCTCTACTCTTGCATACAATGTACATACTATGACCTATATTTTACTTGAATATATATTTCCTCCCTCTGTATTTCCTAGTAAATTTAAAAGAAATAAATGTGAACAATGTGATTCTTAAAGCTTGTCTACAAGGTCCTGGCTGTTCAGCAAGTGCATATACAGTATATTGTATATTAATGCATAGATTGACTGTTTTGCCACTATGTTGATCAGGGTAAGATATGAAGTGAGAGCGATATGGTCTTAAACTGAAAATTTTCACCCAGGGCCTAGTATAGATTACTTCATCAAGGCATTTCATTTTTTGTACCTTAACAGCATACCTCATGTCATCGTAGCAGAGGATAATGCAATGTGGGTCTTCACAGGAAACATTACAATGTCGTGAGATTTCATTCATCAATAAAAGGTTGAACTTGAAAGTCAATATGAACCTGTATATCAACTATCACGTTTATGAGTGGTTATATTAGTTGAGTGCTGGACCGGAAAGGCAGACCTTTAAGTTTCATTCCCTCTGAGCCCATACCATTAGAAAGCCTAATGGCTTTATATATTGCTTTTATTCTTCCTGCTTAGAGTTTTTATGTATATCACCAATGAGCAGTACTTGAAAGCACAGACATTCATTCACTGCAAAAGACAAGAGGTGATCAAGATCACCAATCAATAGTTTACATTATCCTCTCAAATTAAAACACACATATATGCTCAAAATGCTTTCAAAATGATTTTTTTTTTCAATGGGGAAAATGGTTAATAGGGAGAGTTTCTTATTAACAACGCTATTTCATTGTTCAATACAGGAACCATGAAAGTCTGAGTGTCTCAAGTAATTCCGTAACTCCAAAATTTAGATGTAAAAATTAGGGTATAGGGTATAAGGGTATATGAAACGATATTGAAATCAACAACTTACAATGAACAGCTAATGTTCTGAAAAAGTATATGTATAACACAAAATATGCATTTTATTTTTTTAATGCCCACTAATTCCTATTGTAGTTACCACGTTGTGGTAATAAATTCATTTATATCTTCTTAGTTACTTATCCCAGTATGTACCGGTAACATTAAATTCTCAAAATGCTTTTTTAAATGCTCAGTCCAATAAAACATAGCAGGGAAAATGTAACATCAACTTTACCGGTCTGAGAACTAAGAGATAGCACATTTCTTTTTATATTTCATAAATTCCATATATTCCCTGCAAGCTACTACAGCACACCTACCCATTTAGCAATCAGTCTGTTTCTTACACAGTTAATTCATACTTCCTCTTACTGTCACATTAAGAGTACTTTCAAGTGAATTTCTGAATCCATTTAAATTATATACCACATCGGAATGTTACTGTTTGTTCACTATCATACGGTGCACCCATTCACTGCATTTAAGCAATTTGTGAATACAGGGCTCTACTGTCAATGTAAAAAATAAATAAATGTAACAATGGTATAGGCGTAACATCAGGGAAGAGTCTTGGAGATTGGTGCAATGCTGGTATATCATTCAACAGAATGGTCAATGGTAGCACAGCTAAGTACTTGTGTACTAAGTAGTAGTTGCGATATATGGCACCGTTTAAGCTTTAATATATCATAACATGGCTTTAAGTAGAACTATCTCCATACCTGGAAACTTTCTAAATAAGCTGACCCTGAAACTCTTGAGATACGCAGTGACCCAAATGACAAACGTGTTACCCAAATTACTCTAATACCAGTCCTTATGGAAACCTTGCCTTGTCATAAAATTGTGTTACTTGTATTGAAGCAAGGATAGCAATCATAACATACTGGGAACAAAAGCACCAGTTGGAACTTTTATGTATGATCACAACAAAGTAGAATAGGAAGGCCATTTTTGTATACCTCTTCATTGAGTATCCAGTTTCTGAACCCATTTTTTCATTGTGTTCCCATTCTTGGCTGTTTATAAAGGGGTGTCTTTCATGTCTATTCACCAAAGGTTGATTGATGTATACCAGAAGGAAAGCATCATCCAGCATTCAACTCTGACTAGGATCCCTGGCAACCCAGGTAGAGTACTCCTCAACATGTATCAGAACTTACTGTGCACGGGATAGCAGTAAACAAGTGGTGAATAAAATCAGGTGGCTCGATTAGTTTACAAAATTACTTGTTTATACAGTGTAACCCAAAAGAGATATTTTTTCAGTATGACCTATCCTGATTTTTGATGCTCTTTGGCATGCAACTAACCTTAAAGTAGTTGATAGCAATGTTGTTAAAAAAACAACTGGTACCTAATCAAAGTTATGGTTCTGTAAAATTCTATTCACATGTTAGACGATATAAACATTGTATACTTTTTTCTGTTTAAAAAATTAACATAAATTAGGCTGCAATTGGCTACAATTCCAATGCAGTTTCAACATATTTTTGGTGCACATTTTCCAATTATGTTAATAATGTCATATGCACCTGAGCTCAACGAACATCAATATTCTGTGTGAATAATCCATCTATTTTCTTTTTTTGATACTGCAGATGGTGTGTATAAAGGTGATTAAAATTGCAGCCAAAACCACATTAAACCATTACGTTTAATTACCCAAAATGTAAAGTTTAACACTCTAGCACTGAACTATTTTAGACCTTAACATAAAAGATTTCAGAAATTAATTTATTCTAAAAGTTATATTTTAAACTAATGTTTCTAATGTCCTACCTTCTCTCCTTTATGCTCATATGAGCCTCAGAATTCCAAATGGCAGGTTACAAAACATTTTTCCATAAGGCAATCCTGCCCGTACCATAGTTGCCAAAGCTCCTTTTTGGTTTAATTATGACGTGGTATGGCAGGTATGCTTATATCCTAAAGCCTATGTGATGTATTATATGCCCCTTTAAAATTTGTTCTTTCACTTATTGTTAAGCATTTTAATTAAGCACAAAATCACTCTGAATATGTTAATCCATTATCTTTTCAATTGCTGCCAGTCGGATGAGATGAGGCCTAGACTTTTTCATAATGCTTGGTTATGCTTTAAGTAACAATTTTTTTTACAACTTGTTTATCAATCAGACAGCAGTGGAGATATATCTGGCTTGTACATATTTAATAAAAGATGAGAACATTAGAAATAATGTTTTTCATTGACAGTCAATTCTCTGCAGAGCAATGAAAGATGGATTATAATCTAAGTGCACAATCCCAAAACTCTTGTAGCTAAAACATTTGAAAATGCATTAAGACAATAAAACGTAAAAGAGCAATATGCACCAGGAACTGCTTGTGGTTTAAGGGTCATTGTACTAAATTCCATGACAGCCCACTCGCGGATTCAGTACATATTCTCTTTTTAACAGCAATAAACAAAACCATCTCTTGTCGTTTTTAATAATGGCTTTATTATTACTAGATATATTATCAAGTTGCTGTGCAGGGATGAAAGCAATTTGTTACCTGTGGCCTATGTGCAAGATAAGGACTTAACCCCTTAAGGACCGGGCTCATTTTTCGTTTTGTACCCTGTGGGACCGAGGCTGTTTTGACACTTTTGTGGTGCTTGTGTTCAGCTGTCATTTTCTCCTCACCCATTTAGTGTACCCACATAAGTTATATATTGTTTTTTTCAGGACAAGATGGGCTTTCTTTTGATCGTATCATCTTATTTACTATAAAAAAATAAAACAAACATGGTGAAAAATTGAAAAAAAACACATTTTATGACTTTTATTTGAAAAATCTTTTACTCACCTAAAAAAGCAAGAAAAAAAACCAGCTAAATAGATTCTACTACTTGTCCTGAGTTTAGAAATACCCAATGTTTTTATGTTTTTTTGCTGTTTTTTGTAAGTTATAGGGCAATAATTACAAGCAGCGTTTTATGATTTCCAAATCTTTTTTAACAAATCTGGTCAGTCTGCCTCCATCTCCTCTTTGGAATATCTTTGAAGCGGGTTAACTCAATTTAACCCATTCAAACCATATATTTTTGAAAACTAGACACCCCAGGGTATTCCAAATGCTGTTATTTTAACCCTTTCCATGCACCAATTATAGAACTACACTTTGTCAAACTTTGTAATAGTAATTTTTTTTATTTTTTTTTCACACAAATTGTACTTTAGTTATAGATATACAGGTTCTGGTATATGTCACTGTCAAACAACACCCCAATGTGTGTTCAGGAACATCTCCTGAGTGCAGTGATACCCGACATGCATGGGTTTGTCGGGTTGTTTGAGATTTAAAATGCCACATTTGGGAAGTGCGCTTTTTTTCTCCATTTTGGTCAGTCTGTACCTATGCCCTATCTTTGAGCTCGGCCACTCCAATTTACCCCATCAGCCATTTTTTTTATATATTAGACACCCCTTGGGTATTTGAAGTGCTTTTATTTTAACTCTTTGTTGAGATTTTTGAGAAATTTTAGCACTTGCTCAAAATAATAAACTTTTTTTTTATTTTATTTTTTTAATACTTTTTTTTATATTTTTTTTACACATTTTGCTGGTACTGGATGGTTCATCAAGTGACATCACTGCATAATTATTTTTAAATGTTAGCACATTTTTTTTTATTTTTTTTTTCCATTTTTTATTTTTTTATTGAATATTTTACTAATCACATAGTGATTAGAAAGCTGGGTTCTATTGACTTGCTTGGTTGAATGCAGTACCTGTATTCAACCTGCAAGTGGAGCCAGAGTTCTCTAGAGGGTCTGGAGACCGTCTAGCGAACTCTTTCTTCTTTATTGTTTTTTTTCCCGGGCCGCCGCCATCTTGCTTGATGGCGAAGATCACCGGCAGCTGCGGCTGTGACCGCTCTCCGGAGCGGCCACAGCCCATCCAAAGGTAAGTGTTTGGTGTCACTGGATGCCTCCTGATCGAGGCATTCCAGCGACACCATTTAAGTTTAGGAGGCGATCGTTAATCGCCTCCTAAACGCTTTTAAAACGGGCGTCCGCCGCCATACAATCTATGGCGGCTGTTGACGCCCCGGGGAGGGGCCAGACATGGCCCCCGATGCCGATCTCGGCGTTACTGAAGGCCTCGACATTGAGGCATTACAGTAACGCCGTTTAAGCGAAGAAAGTGATCGTTGATCACTTTCTAAGCTTATTTAATTTTTTGATGGTTCAGGACCGTCAAAGGTCATTTAGTGACCTTCTTGTCATGACGGTCCTGAACCGGCAAAGGTCGCGAAGGGGTTAAATCCGGAATTGTGACCAACCGAGTCACAATTGTTTCCTAGCTATGTTTCATGAACAAGCGTCGTGGACACTACCTCGTTACTAGATTTCAGGGTTGCATCATCTTTGAATTTTCATATATTGCTGCAATACCTTTAGTGGCAGATATAATTTGAACCATAGGTACCAGGCCCACACTGGAGAAGATAAGCAGTGGAGAAGAAAAGCCGCTAAATGAAATACGTGCCCCTGCATACTATATTCTTACACTCTTGGGGCATGCGGCTGTGTGTACTCATCTGGCAGTAGCACACTGAAAGAATGGATCTAGCACTCAATCAGTTAGTGGCATTTTACCTGGTTTCCCTGGATGGCCAGTCCGGGCCTGACATATACTCACTTACATGTCATATGTGGCATTTCCTATGCAGAAAAACCCACAAAGCTGTCATCACAGTACATTTCTCGTTTTCTAAAATTACCACATTATTTCAACACAATATTTGAGCTAAGTAATTAGTGAATATGGAGATGGAATTTCATGCACAACCAAACTACAAATATACTGCGCCATGGAGAGCTCCATAGATGCTGATACGCTATATCTTTATATCACATAAATATAAACAAATAAGTAAAAACAAAGCATGTTCTCATTTGGATCTTTTCACTAAAGAGGCAAGTGAATAGTCAGTTCAAAGAGTGATATGGGGCATAGATGGCAACAAAAGGCATGTTTAACCCCCTATCCCACTGGCAATGGGATGCAAGTGAGGGGAGGCACAAGATAGAGTCTGTTCCTGCCATGGGTTATAATTATGCAATTTAATCCCTGCTCATCTCCCGGAGCAAGTGATGGGCATGAGGGGTTGTACTTGAGGACTATATTGTCACAGGATGATTTAATTACCCTCTGCTCCACTGTGGAGGGAGACATGATCATAGACCCGACTTGGTTAATAGGGGTCCTGGAAATCACGAGAGGGTGGTAGACACACAAGTTACCTCACAACCCCAGGGGATGCTATGTGAAATCTGCAAGTTTAACTCAAGGGTACCCAAGTTGTGCATGTTTATGGTTGCTAACTTTATTTTTGTCCAACTCTCATGGACATGCAGGTTAGAGAATGGACCCCATTATTACTAGCTTTAAGGCACATTTTGGTTTGAAAGCCAAAGTTATTTCTAGCAGTATTGACATAGGTGAGAAAAAATTGCAAAGTAGCGTGTTACAAAGAGTCTTGTCTTGCAGATAAAATGTGACAAGGATATTTAAGTCAGCTTTTGCACTGGTTTGCTCCACAAAGGCCTGATTAGTTTACCAAAGCTGGCTACGAAGAACAAGACATTTATTCCGGGAGGAACTGCAGTTCCCTTGTGATTCCTGGTGCTTCACTTTTATCTTCAATATTTTAATTGGTTCTCAAACAAGTCCCAAAACTAGAGTGAGATTACATGAAGGTATTCCGACATTAGAATAACCTTATTCATTTCCCTAAAGGCATGGTGTCTATATCTCGCTTGCCTGAACTGCACATCACAGTTTTTAATGCATGGAGCATGATTTCTCTTATCCCTTACTTCCCTTAATGGTTGCCTGTGTGCTTTTCCTAGATTTAGTTTTGAAGTAATGATATAAAATTCATTTCATCTATACCCCTCCCCACCTAAGGCCTTCTCCTTCCCCTTCGAGCTCCAGTGTTTCATATATAACATCAGGCTTGTCATATCTGAGGAGTTATTAAAATAAGACAGAGCCTGCTGTATTAGAGCCGAAAAGCTCCTCTGAGTCTGAATCCTCAGGAGGCAGGCAGGCACCATCTCATTAGTCTGGGCTGAGAAATCGTCCTCGTCACTCGGTTCAAGGTGATGAAAGATTAGGGCGTTTGGCCTTGCCTAATTCTGTATGCAGAGCACACTGCTCTCTGCCCATGAACATGAAATTACATTGAACCTGGGGAGTCCAACTCCATTAATTTTAAATGGAAGATTAATTTAACAATATGCGGCAGATATTTGTTACAAACCTATCATGTAAAAAGTGACGGCTCGCAATAAATTGTAGTGCCTCACAATGTTCTGTGGCCTGAGCTCAAATAAATCATAAAGCATTTACACTTAATTGCTATTTTTAAAGACATGTATATGGGGATATGTGCTTTGTTTGAGGAAAGGTCTGGAAGACAGCCAGCCAGCTATGAGCTGCATTATGGCTTCTGGTCATTGAAAATCTGTAGACCCCTCATACTGAGATAATGTGAAAGGCACTAAAATTTTAAAAAGTGCAAAGGTTGTTGTAAAACGTTTTTACGAACTCTACAGCAATAATAATAATATACAGTAAGAACAAACAGTGAGTTTTCCTATGCAATTTAATCTAATTTAATGAAACCATGTGTTTGAAATTATATCATCTCCTGACACTTACCAAAATTAACCCCTTCGTGACAAAGGCTGATTTTACTTTTTGTACCCTTCGTGACAATGGCTGTTTTATCGTTTCTGCGGTGTTTGTGTTTAGCTGTAATTTTCTCTTAACCCATTTACTAAACCCACACAAGTTATATATTGTTTTTTTCAGGACAAGAAGGGCTTTCTTCAGACACCAATTTTTTTTTCATATGATGTAATTTCCTATAATAAAAATAATAAAATATGACGAAAAATTGAAAAAAAAACACATTTTCTCACTTTTATTTGAAAAATCTTTTATTCATCATAAAAAACTACTGAAAAAACCTGCTAAATAGATTCTACTATTTGTCCCGAGTTTAGAAATACCCAATGTTTTTATGGTTTTTTGCTTTCTTCTACACGTTATGGGGCAATAAGTACAAGTAGCGTTTTGCTAATTCAAAACCATTTTTCTCTGAATCTGGTAATTCTGTCTCTATGTGGTATTTGGGGCATCTTTGAAGCCAGCAAATTAAATTTACCCCACCAAACCATATATTTTTGAAAACTAGACACCCCAGGGTATTTTAGATGCTGATAGTTTAACCCTTTCCATGCACTAATCCTACCACCAACCCTTGTCAAAGTTTGGGATAGTAATTGTTTTTGGTGTTTTTTTCACATACTTTGTACTTCAGGTGTGAAATTACAGCTCCTGGTATATGTTGCTGTCACACAACACCCAGATATGTGTCCAGCAACATCTCCTGAGTACATTGATACCCCACATGCATGGGTTTGTCAGATTGTTTGGGGGCAAAAGGGCCACATTTGGAACATGAGCAATTCAAATTCAGTAGGAATTTTACATCTGGGTAAAGAAAAATGCTTGTACCCAACTATCAGTAGGGACAGGTTACAAGAAAGCCTGGCCTATCTCCAAGAAGGGATTTGATCTAGCACCTTAAGTGGTCCCTCATGCCACGGAATGGACACAGGGTTCACTTGACAGTGCAAATAAAAACGCTTAAAAATGGTGGAGCAAATAAAAGCTAAAAAACAGTAAATGTAACAAAAAATTAAAAAAAAATACAAAAATGGAGCAGGAACAAAAAAAAAATTAAAAATGGGAAACTGTGTGATACAGCTTGAAGCAGTCACCGACACAGAGTGCAGGTTTTCCAGGGCAATCTGGACAGTAAAATGTGGTGTCCTTTCTTTGCCCCCTGCTGTAGCATACCCTGCATCTCTTTTGGGGATTCTGCTTCTTTGCTGTAGGGGGGATTTTAAAAATAAAATGGGTAGCCCCAATTCTGTTGGTTCCCATCACTACTTGGGGACCAGGTGCATCACGGTACAAGATACCTGAAATTACTTCGAGCTGAAACTGCAAAAAAGACAGCTTCAGCCCAGTGTCTGCTTTTTTGTGCAGCAAAAAAGCGTTATAGGTTGCAATTTGCATTAGATAAATTGCAACCTTCTTGTACCAGGCCTTTGTCTTCCTCATAATGAGGTAGGGCTGTAGGAGTTGATCTGACAGATCAACTCCACCCATGTGCTTGTTATAGGCCCTGATGCACACTGGCTTTGTAGTGACCCCAGCTCTGCCACGGACAGAAACCTCCACGGTTCTCTCATCGTGGATGGTGCTCAGCATGCACACCTCTTTTCTGTCCCTGAACTTCAATGCCAAAAGCTCCTCTTGGCGTAGAGCTGAGGTCTCCCCCTTTCCTAGCCGGGTTCGTACCAGGCGTTGTGGGAAACCCAAGCGGTTCTTTTTTATAGAACCGCAAGCTACCGTATCGAAACAATACAGCAGCTTGAACAAAGGGACGCTTGTATAGAAGTTATCTACATACAAGTGGTAGCCTTTGTTCATAAGGGGGAATATTAGGTCCCAAACAATCTTGGCACTGGTGCCCAGATGATCTGGGCAACCTGGAGGGTCAAGGTAGCTATCCTTACCCTCGTATACCCGGAAGGCATGAGTATATCCTGTCTCGCTCTCGCAGAGCTTATACACCTTCACTCCATACCTGGAGCGCTTGGAAGGAATATACTGCTTGAATCCCAACCTTCCTTTATATTTCATTAGGGATTCATCCACGCAGATATTCTTTCCAGGTGTATAAACCTCTGGAAACCTGGCAGCGAGATGGGTAATCAGGGGGCGGATTTTGTACAGCCTATCAAACTGGGGGTCCTCCTTAGGGGGGCACAGGCTGTTGTCGCTAAAATGCATGAAACGAAGAATCATTTCATACCTTTGCCTAGTTATAGTTTGGGCAAAAATGGGGGTACTAAAGATGGGGCTGGTGCTCCAGTAGGAGCGGATGGAGGGCTTTTTTATAATGCCCATTAACATTGTGAGTGCCCAGAATTTAAGAAATTCTGGCACGTCAATGGGAGTCCATGGCTGTTTTGCCCAAAAAGAATTAGGGCTAGCAGCACGGTGCTGCTGGGCATAAATGTTTGTTTGTGTGACAATGTCTCCCAAGACATCGTCTCCCAAAAAAACCTGCACAAATTGCAGTGGAGTGAATCCTGTAACATCAATATTGATGCCAGGAATTCCAGAAAAAGGAGGGATAGCTGGCTTGTACCTATTAGGCGCTACCCATGCCTCTGGTGCACTGCCACGACTACGTGTGGTAGGCGTCCTAACAGCCACAGATACATCACTAGATGTATCTGTGAACTGACCAACGTCAAAATCTGACGCTGTATCAGTGGCCTCAGAATCTGTGGCCAAAAAGGCATACGCCTCCTCAGCCGTATACCGCTGCATGGTAAGAATTGCAGCAAAAATAGTGGGGAAGGAAAGGGTTAATGGCTATAATAAAAAAAAAATAAAAAAAAAAAAACATGTAAAAAAAAAAAAACCCCAAAAACAATTGCCACTATGCAAGATCACTGTTTATGCAGTGATCAATGGCAATGAAGGGGTTAATATTATATGGGTGGCTCTTATAAGAGCCTTTGGATCAATATATATATATTTTTATTAGGGAATACCTGAAATACCAGAACACACCGATCTGTCTCTCTCCCTCACTAGAAGCAAGTGAAGGAGGGGGGCAGATCCAATACTGATCAAAGGCAATGTTTAGAAAACATTGCCTTTGATTTATCAAATCATGATCACTCTTATGAGTGATCTGACCACTAGGGGTGTTATTCACTGGATGTCCATGACATCCAGCAACACCCCCCCGATGATGTCAGCAGGCTCCGCCCCCCGGCTTGATGGGCGCCGCCATCTTGAAACACCGCGTGTGTTTCGAAGACACCGGCACCGGGAAGGTAAGTTGAGCATTTAGGAAGCAATCGCGAGTCGCTTCCTTTGCTAAACAGGTGTTGCAAAGATGCCTCGATACTGAGGCATCTTAGCAACACCAGCTAAGCAAAGGAAGCGACTCGCGATCGCTTCCTAAACCCGTTTTTCGGCGGCGGGCGCCGCCATGTTTGAAAGACGTGCAGTCTTTCAAACATGTTTTTTTTTTGCTCCTAGGAGCGATCGGGGGGGGGCGGGAATGTTTTTTTTGGTGTTGCTCAATGCCTCGATGTCGAGGCATTAGAGCAACACCGTTTGAGTGAAAAAATCGATCACGGATGACAATTGTCATAATCGTCACGATTTTCAGTGACGTGCCCGGACCGGCAATTGTCACGAAGGGGTTAAGATCCAAGAGCTTATATAGTTGAAGGAGACAGACCAGACTCATTGGTCCATGTGTTTTTTTGAATTACTTTAAGGGTCACATGTATCATGGCAAACCTGGAATAATTCAAGGGAGAAGTGGTAAGTCTGAAACAGTCACCAATTGTGACATAAATCAATGGTGAGTTGCTACTTATCCAAATGAAGTTTCTTGATCCCAAAATTGCCTTGATAAAGATGGTCTTCGGTTTTGTAGGTATAGTATTATGAAGACAAGGCTGTAGGTGACATTATATGGACAATAACAAAAACAGCATAACAAAAAGCCAAGTCAAGCAATCATGGCTAGTTTGTTGAGACAGTGTGTCTGGTAAATGGCACCAAGACACCGTTTAGACAAATAGGTACAATGTCAATGCAAACAGATAGAGGCTTCTAACTATAAACCCTCATGAGCATAGATTATACATGCTACCTTGGACATTGGACACAGCAATATGTCCCACAATCTCAATGCAGAATATAGCACTGGGGACAATGTTCTGTCAGAAGAGAGGTCCTTAGGAGTAATTATTTTTGATGAAGTAAAGGTAAGCTAATAAAGGGTTGGAAAAAGGAAGCAGGGTGCTTGGTTGTATAGTGAGATGAATTAGTAGCAGGAAGAGGGAGGTGGTTATGCCACTAGTTTTTTTAAAATAAAAGCTATGATTATAGCACACTATGGACCTCTGCCAGGAAATATTTTGGTCTAGAATTAAGAAACCTCTGTCCCTCAAAATTTCCAAAGATATAGTTTTTAAGGTAGTTTATACCCACCATCAGGATTCAGTGCAATTATCAACCTCCTCCAAAAAAAGTATTGAGCCTGAGGTGTACTTCATCTGTGAATGTGTCATAACATGCATGTACCATTTGCACAACCCAGAGATGAGCACAGAACATGTTTCAAGTGCACTATCCAGTACTATCCGAAACAGGAGATTGTATAGAAGAACCATAAAAATTACAGCAAAAAGATCTAGTCGTTATGGAAATGCCACCTAAAGACCTTCTTACTCTAGATGCCCCAGTGGCTATATTTGAAAGTGCAAGTCAAGTGTGCAAAAAGGCTTTAGGTAGTGGCCCAACATCTTTAAACCAGACCAGCCCAGAAGGCAATTACCAACAAAAATATATTGCTTTGAATATATTGTATGAGTATCAAGTCATATTCTCAGTACAGTATGTGCAGAAAGCTCATAATAAGTTTCCAATTAAATTAGTTAATAAAAAATTGGAACTGACTTCTACTGTGTACCATATTGCTCCAAAATAATTTAATACTGGAAATTAAAAAGGGAGCTGTAGCCCAACAGTTGCTGGGAGAGTAGCACAGTCCCATGTTTTTTATGTTTGTCCACTGGCTTCCTATGTAGAGCATGTATGAATCACACCTAAATCTGTATCTGGACTTCAAAAGACAACGAATACTTAAATTACAACTCTTGCCAAAAGTCACGTAAAGGAAATGGGTTTCCAGCCTGTTACGGACCTGCCCATACCTCATTAGGGAGTAATGCTTTCAGAATCAGTGAGCACGAAGCAGGATAACAAATCAAGACCTGTCAAGCACAGTCTTGTAGAAGTAACCACTTGGATTCGATACCAGTTGCGCTGTTACTAGAAGACTCTAGACATGCAATTTGCAGGAACCAATAACAAAACCCCAACATTTCCAGTGCTCAAAGCAGGACATCTTTGCTGGGAGGAGCAGTAGGAAGGACATTCACATACCTTACCTGTCTAGGCACTTTGCCATGGATTAACATATTAAAATCCAGGAGTGCAGCTTGGCAGGAAAAGCAAGACAATGCCCAAAAATCAGTAGTCAAACAAGAAATCAGGGACGGACATAGCAAATATTACAGGAATTAGCTGAGAATATAACCAGAAATATTTACCATTTTAATCTTTTCTTAGAGCTGTCTGCTATGGAAATGCCACGAGGAAACAAGTTGTTTCCAACCATTCTAAAGTGCTCTATAGATCGGAGTTGTGTTCCCTGGGTCTCTGGCTTTATTACAATACCTAGAAATTCAACACTAATAACAGAAGTGCATTGTTGTTCACAAGGTCTATGAAGCAGTCTTTAAAATCAGTGCAGAACAATGTTGAGGATCCACCAACAGAGTTTATAGATTGCTAATTCCTAAAAACATCATTAGGGATGTCTAAAGAAGCAATAACACCATTTGAATAGATACAACATTTAAAAATGTAATTGTAAAAAAAAATTACAAAATAATTAACATTGAATTTTATGAAAATCTCAAACCATACTTAATAATTCACTTTGTCTTATGGTCAAGGATGACATATGCCTCCTGAAATTTGAGTTCTCCTTATTTTACATATGTTGTAGTGGGAAAATGTAGGAATTTTAAAGCTCAAATTGGGATATGTCACAAAGTGCAATATGTACTCACAACTATGGATACTTCAACTGAGACATCTCCTTCTCTTTGTATGATAAGAGCCCTTTTTAAAAATCTTCATGTCTTCTTTACGGCCAAAGTCATAATATTCAGAACTTTTATTATAAAACCTCTTGAAAATGTCAATATTTTCTTTTTTTTTAAAGTAAGTATCCAAGTTTTTGGTTGTATTTAAATGTTGGGATAGGAACTATTTTGTGGCATTGAAAACTCTACCATTTTAGGTTGTGTACCTGAGTTACATTAGTTAACAACTTGCTGTTCTTATCATGGAACAAGAGATTCATAGTGTTGCGTATGTTCGCAGCTCAAAATTTTGATTACTTTGTACTCAGAGAAAAATGAAACCTTCTATTTTTCTGTCATTTGTGCTTAGAATAAATTGCAACATTCCATTGATCTGTCATTTGAGCTTCAAAGAAATTGCAATATCCCATTGGCCTGTGAAATTGCACCTCGCACAGCAGTGATTTTAACTATACTAAAACCATTTAGAATCAATGGGAAATATTCACTAGGTTCTGATGAGTTGAGAGCTTTCTCCTGTGATATTCCATGAAGTCTTGTTTTCATGCTGAGAAATATTAGTTTATTTATTGGACAGGATACACAGAATAATGTAAACCATAGTAGTAACAACTTATCACCACCTCCACCAAGGTGGGGGCATGTACAAAAATAATAAAACACTTATGGATACAAATATATATTTTTTATTTACCTTTTTTATTATAATTAGTTTGCTCTTTGCTGTTTTTCACACAAAACTTGAGTCATATAAGTGGATCAGACATGGAGGAACTGACACAATCATCCTCCCCAGGCCAGAGTATATTGTGGGTCCACTTGGTCCCTACCCAAAAAAATTGTAGTCACTAGGTCTACTACCTTCTAGGTCCAATATACTATACATATAGTCATGGAGAAAACTCAGTATATTTTCACACAAAAAATGGGCAGCTTGGCTTTCTGAAGTAGTTCTGGGTCCTTGGTCTGCATCTAACCTCTAGGACAGCATGGCTTCAGAGCTCTATTTATGATGTTACTTGATGAAGACTGGAAGCATGGCTTTTCACTACCCATTTTTGTTCTTTCCATGTATAATTATTATTGTTTTTATCACTTTATCAGCACATTTTGCCAATGGTAACTTTAGAGGTTTATTACTTACTGGAATTACATCATGGGTTGTTCTATTTTTTTCTTTTTTTTGTATTTATTAAAATGAAACATACAGAACTAAAATCCACATATGTTAGAAGGTTATATTATAAAGACATTTAGGTTCTGATTTGTAGAACACATCTCCTTGTCCTTTACGTATGTGTGTGATATGTACAATCTGGAACCTTGCTGGTTGAGTCTTGTTCTTGGTAATCAAACCTCTGACATCACACCAGAAAGCATTTTATTTTTAAAATGCCCTCAAGATCACACTTTCAAGATGACGTTCAATAAGAGCCCAAAAATAGATCCAGGGAAAAGACCCTAAAAATACAATGGTTTATTTCTCTATATCTCATGGTTTGTTTTTTATGTTTTAGAGTAGGGCTGTCCAACTGGCAGCTCACCATGTGCTCGTTTGTAGGCCAAGCAATCAGCAGGAAAAGCAGCAGGGGCAGGATGGTCTATCCAAAACTTTAAACATGGCCCATATGCATAGATGGGAGCACAGTGGTGCCACATGAAGTGATGTGACATGACCCCACTGTGGTTTCTTGTTTGCAGTTATAAGGAAGACCTCAAGGCAGGGTAGGGGTGAGATGTCTGATGATAGAGTGAGGATGTCTTAATGTGAGTGTGTATGTGTAAGTCTGCATTTGGGTGAGTGTGCATTAGTGTGAGTGTATGTGCATTAGTGTCAATGTGTGTGCATATTGATGTAAGTGTGTATGTGTAAGTGTGCACTATTGTGTGTATGTGTAAGTGTATACAGGAAAACAGTTTTAAGATGTGTCTTGTTTTTTTGTCACTTGTGAGTAAAATAAAACTAAATAGAGCATAAGGATATACACATGTATTTATTTTAAAGCATTAATGTTCCATTAATATATTTGTACAACTACATCTATCCCTGCTAGTGTCAAATGGTTTAACATTTAGAAAATGGTAATTTCTACATGCTAGCTGGTGCTGCATTTCTTTTTGAAATCATCTCTGACACCTCTGCCAACATCTGATACTTGTAACTCATTTTTTTTCACGTTAATGCGAAATTTCTTATGAGACTGCATCACCTAATTAGGGGAATTGATAACTGCACTGTTCCGTAATAAAGCCAATATATTTCAAAGTCATTAAAGATAACCAAGGCAATAAGTCTGTGTTTAAGCAGTGCTCCTTTAGATTTCACAGGCTATGTGTTCCAGCCGTAGAAAAAAAGAAAAAAAAGCAATCCCTGTCTACTGAACTGTAACTGCCGGGTTAGTGAAATCTTTAAAACAAGCGGCAAGGAGAAAATTACATGACCAAATCTCCGTTTTCCTGTTAATGAAGAATTAAGACTCCCATTTACTATATTAGAAGGTTCATCAGAGGTCTGTACTATGCCTAGCTTGCATTTGACGGCACTGTCAATTTATCTAAGTCTGAACGCAGAAGTGCGTGACAGTACATCATTCATAACTGTCACATCTACTTATCTCTCTTATTGTCACACTACTAACGAAATTCAGGCCATGCTTTATCAAAGCATTTCGAATGGAAAAAGAACAACAGAACCTATCCAGCTTATTAGTTCTAATCACTGCAACAGAGAGGTTACACAGACACTTAGGGGACTGTTTATTAACATATTCCAGATGGGAACCTAGGCTGAAAAACCTCACCAAATGTAGTATACGGTGGTGGGTACAAACTACTTAGACAATGTTAATTCCCTTATTTTCTTCTGATGAAGATGATGAACAGATTAGGACACAAGAAGGACTATTAAATGGTGTGCCCTCAATGTAAGATATTATATCATCATTAATAAGGCACTAGCAATGTTTCATAAAATGTCCACAAGCAGAAGTGTCATTTTGGCCAAATAAATCAGTGTTTCTAGACATATCTCCAACCCCTTGAACTTATTTTTCCCACACAAATATCCCTAGTATTAAAATGCTTAATTTTGGGGAGAATCAAGTATTTCAATTGTTTACTTGCAGTTGGACAGTGTCTAAAATACCACCAGATCTCCTCAAAAACCTGCAGAGGCGCAGGGCCGGCCTTAGGGGTGTGAGAAGGGGCAGAGGGGGGGTAGTGAGAAGGGGCAGAGGAGGGGGGGATAGTGAGAAGGGGCAGAGGGGGTAGTGAGAAGGGGCAGAGGGGGGGTAGTGAGAAGGGGGCACCAGAGGAGTAGTCTGCACAGGGCACCAGAACACTTAAGGCCGGCTCTGCAGAAACACATCAGTAAAATATCTTGTAACTTTGAAAGTTTAGAGTGGTTTTCTCTGTGTATATTTATTGTTTGACAAAAAAGTTAAGAGGTACCAATCATCTGCTTATAAGAGCATAGCTAGTAAAGCAAGTTTTTATGCAGAGTGTGTTTCCAGGTCACTTGTGACATTGGATATGCACCACCTCCATCAGAATAAAGTTTCTACATTGCTAAATATTACCATTGAAATAGAACCTTACACTTTTATTTTTACACAAAGATAGCATTTATAACATGAATAGTCATTTTGTGCATAATTGGCCCTGGCGAAGCCAATGTTCAGGTCGGTGGAACATGAGCTGAGCGAGGATAGCTTATTGTTTGCCTCATTGATCAAGATCAAGCAGCACTACGGCTCATTAGATCAACGTGTAGGGCATATCTCAGGGGACCCTATCATATAAGATGCAATGGTGGATCCTTCTGATTTTTAGCAGAGACTGGAGACTATTATATCTAATAAATCATTATATTTAAATAATCATAATTGGAAGCATTGCATTTAATATATATTATCATATTTTTCAAGTGTAGAAATACTACTTTTTTTAATATTTCACTAGAATAGACTGCTTTATTCTATTCTGTCTATTACATTTCCACTATTTTTAACTGTTTTTCATCTGCCCTTTGTTACTTCATTTCATGTATACATGACTTTCAAGTGGTTTGGCATTTATTATTTAATTTTTTATTCCATAGTTTTATTTTATCACATGAAATACTTGCAGATCATAAAGGATCATACGCAAAATGTGTACCTAAAGCAGAAATAGGCTACATATCATAATGAACCACATATTGTTCATAACAGTACAGCACTTCCCCCAAATACCATGTCTGTCTATAAAAAAGTGTCAAGTTGTTCAAGATCTCCATATTCTCTGACAGAATCGTGCACGGTTCATAATAATCAAAAATCTTAAATGGATTATCACAAAACAAAAGGGAATGGAAAGGTGAATGGGACTCTTTATCTTGTGTCTCATTGGTGAGTTTGGAGCAACCTAGCATGCAGATAAGATATTTCTAGCGCGTGCTAGGTTGCCTTTTTTATAATAAAGTTATATTTTTTAGTTCATTTGTTATCAGTTTTTTTCTATGAAAAAATGTATTTGATCATTATTTACTTTTATGTTTAAATAAAAACCCTGTTGCACAATCACAGAAGAAGAGAACTCTTTTAACACATAGACGTACCTATTATAATAATAATAATAATTATTATTATTATTATTATTATTATGTACAAATGTATATAGTGACATCATACTCTGTAGCACTGTACAACGGGTAAACAAGAAATAACAAGTAGTACATCACATTACAATTTGGACTTTGGAGAAACAAAAGATGAGGAAGACCCTGCTAAAACTAGTTTATAACCATAACTAGCACACCAGTACTCCACATTTATTGGTTGTTTTAAAACAAACGTCAAACACTCACACACTCATGAGACTCACAGGGATGAAATATAAATATAGTTAAAGATAAGTGAGATATTTTCCAGTTTTTTTTTACCTAACAACCTGCTATTGTTGTTTATTTTAAATAACTAGAAGCGAGGTCAGGATTTTTATCCTTTAGGGAAAAGTTCATATCTGATTAAATAGTTTACATAAACCTAATCTATTTTTCTGCTACATGCATTATAATCTCTCATATTATTCATGTTGATATTCCTCTGTGAACCATAAAATGTTCATTTCTTGAAAATGAATATGAAGCTGAAAGCATTAGTGGTCTTAAGAGCATAAAAAGTTTATTGCTTTGTGCTTAAATTTTTTCAAGTAACTTTTGAAAGCTGAAACAAATTTTGCATTTAGATTAATGGAAGATATTTTCCATTTGAACGAATGAGCGAGGGAAAAAGCCATAACAAAAATCCCCCAAGGTTAAAATGTAGCTCTTTTGATTTTTTTTTTACTAGAACTGTGTTAGCAGAACAATCATTTCTCAGCATGGAAAGGTAACATAATTGGTCTATACAGTGGCAATATAGCAAACGAATATGCTTTAGAGAAAGCTAATATGACTCTACTTAATAATTTCCGTCAAGAGCCTGAATTTGAATGTATATCTCACCCAGCTTGAGGCAAACAATTTGTACCCATACGAATTGAGTGGAAGTTACCAGGGGGTCATGCAATTTATTTTACTTGAAGTTTTCAAAACTGTGAAGCACTAAAGGCATATTCACTTACATTGTTCGACTAGTAATTTGATCCAATTGGGCATCAGTTCTATTTCTTGTCTTTTTTCCCCCTCAACCAGCCTCTATTATGTTACAGTATGAATTGTCAGAATATGATGGAAAAGTTTTCAGTGTAAAAAAAAAAAAAAGCTGAATGGGTTTTGTTGCTGAATTGGAATTGAAAAACGCTGCTTTAAAGGAGCCCATGAACTATAATGTTATTCTTAACCCCTACTTGTAAGAGGTTGTCACTCACATATTAATTGTACTGCAATAACAAGGGGAATGTTAATCCTGCTGATATTATTCACAAAGTCAAAAACATTATCATACATAACAGATGAAGCAAGGTTCAACTTCAATAATTATTACAATATATTTCTACTTATACAGCGCAGGCAGAGATGAGCTAGTCTTTGTTCTAAAGAGTTTCTAATTTATTTTATGGTGGCACTAGTGCTGGCAGATAACCTGACTTGACTTTCAATGATATCCCAGTGCGCCGCTGGTGTTTACTGAGGATGGCTCACTTAGGAAAACGACAGATTTGTGCCACATAGAGAAATTGGGAATTGGAGAGGGTACCCTGGACAGGCCTATGTTTATGACCCCTACTTATATATACTAATGTTTTCACTTAGAAAAGATATTCATATGCTTAACGCAGACAAGGACATGTTGCTCTAATCGCAGAGTGGTACAAACTGTGGATTTAATTTTGTAATGCCTAGTTCTCTTTCATATGCTTTTGTGAAGATAACACTATGATCAGGCTCATGCTACCCATATTCTAAGGTTAGGTAGATGATAATTGTATTTCCAAACAATCACAAACTTTTGGGAGCACAACAATATCATTTTTTGGTGACCATCTATCTTAACCCCTTCGAGACAAAGGCTGATTTTACTTTTTGTACCCTTTGTGACAATGGCCTTTTTAACATTTCTGCGCTGCTCGTGTTTAGCTGTAATTTTCTTCTTTCCCGTTTACTGAACCCACACACATTAGATATTGTTTTTTTCAGGACAAGAAGGGCTTTCTTTAGATGACATTGTTTTGATTGTATCATATTATTTACTATTAAAAAAATTATAAAATATGGTGAAAAATTTAGAAAAAAATGACTGTTTCTAACTTTTAGTTGAAAAATCTTTTACTCATCTATAAAAGGTAATGAAAAAACCTGCTAAATAGATTCTACTATTTGTCCTGAGTTTAGAAATACCCAATGTTTTTATGTTTTTTTGCTTTTTTCTACCCATTATGGGGCAATAAGTACAGGTAGCGTTTTGCTATTTCAAAGCCATTTTTTCCAAATCTGGTAATTCTTCCCCCCATGTGCCATTTCGGGTATCTTTGAACCCGGCCAATGCAATTTACCCCATCAAGTCATATATTTTTGAAAACTAGACAGCCCAGGGTATTCCAAATGCTAGTATTTTAACTCTTTCCATGCACCATATCTACCACCAGTCTTTGTCAAACTTTATGGTAGTCATTTTTTTGCATTTGTTTTGTCATACACATTTTACTTCAGGTATGAATTAAAATGTTCTAGTTTATGTCACTATCACAAAACACCCCAATATGTGTTCAGAAACATCTCCTGAGCGCAGCGATACCCCACATGAATGATTTTGCCTGGCTGTTTGGGGGCAAAAGGGCCACATTTGGGGCATGCGCATTTTTCAATGTTGAACTTTGGCATTTGGGGATCCACTGCCCATGCCCTATTTGGTACATCTTTGAGCCGAGCCATTTCAGTGTGCCCAATAAACCCATATATTTTTGAAAACTAGACACCCCAGGGTATTTCAAATGCTAGTATTTTAACTCTTTCCATGCACCATATCTACCACCAGTCTTTGTCAAACTTTGTGGTAGTAATTTTTTTGCATTTGGTTTTCCACACACATTTTAATTCAGGTATGAATTAAAATGTTCTCGTATATGTCACTATCACAAAACACCCCAATATGTGTTCAGCAACATCTCCTGAGTACAGCGATACCTCACATGAATGATTTTGCCTGGCTGTTTTGGGGCAAAAGGGCCACATTTGGGGCATGCGCTTTTTTCAATGTTGAACTTTGGCATTTGGGATCCACTGCCCATGCCCTATTTGGTACATCTTTGAGCCAGGCCATTTCAGTGTGCCCAACAAAACCATATATTTTTCAAAACTAGACACCACAGGGTATTTTAAATGCTGGTATTTTAACTCTTTGCATGCACATATTTTACCACCAGCATTTTTTCAAAGTTTGCAGTAATATTTTTGTGTGTGTATTTTTCCCACACACACCTACTTTATGTATGAATTTACAGCTCCTGGTATATGCCGCTGTCACACGACACCCCATAATGTGTTCAGCAACATCTCCTGAGTGCAGTGATACCCCACATGCATGGGTGTGTCATTTTTGGGGGGAACTAAAAGGCCACATTTGGTACGTGTGCATTTTTCTAATTGGAAATTAGATGTGTGGCCATCCTTCCCCCCGTGTTAATTGGGACGTTGTTGAACCCGGCCAATTCAATTTACCCCATCAAATCATACATTTTTTAAAAGTAGACACCCCACGGGCATTTAATATGCCAGTATTTTAACTCTTTCCATGCGAGAATTGTTTTAAGCTAATATGCTAATTTTAGGACTTGCTCACAAAAATATATTTTTTATATATATATATATATTTTTTATTTTATTTTTTTTTAAATTTAACATTTTTTTTCAACTTGGAGGTTCCCCTGATAGTGACATCAGTGGGAAATGATTTTTACATTTTACTGTTTTTTACTATTTTTTTCTAATTATTATTAATTTTATTTTATTTTTTAATTTATTTTTACTAATCACACTGTGATTAGAAAGCTGGGCTCCATTGACTTGCATGGTGAATGCAGTACCTGTATTCAACCTGCAAGTGGAGCCAAAGTTCTCTAGATGGTCTGGACCATCTAGCGAACTTTTAAAATTTGTGGTTCCTGTTACAGGACGGCGGCCATCTTCCTTGATGGCGAAGATTGCCGGCAGCTGCGGCTGTGACCGCTCTCCGGAGCGGTCACAGCCCATCAAAAGGTTAGTGTTTGGTGTCGCTGCATGCCTCCTGATCGAGGCATTCCAGCGACACCATTTAAGTTTAGGAGGCGATCGTCGATCGCCTCCTAAACGCTTTTAAAACGGGCGTCGTATGGCGGATGTTGACGCCCCGTGGAGGGGCCAGAGATGGCCCCTTCGTGCCGATCGCGGCGTTGCTGAATGCCTCGAGGTCGAGGCATTCAGCAACGCTTTTTGGGTGCAGAAAGCGATAGTAGATCGCTTTCTGCACCCGTTTAAAGACGTGCCGGTCCTGGCACGTCAATTGTCGTAAAGCACATGCTTTTCCGTGCCAGGACCGGCAATTGTCATTAAGGGGTTAAACAACAGTTATACATAAAATAATAAAAGCTACAATCATTATAACCTGCACAAAGCCAATAAAAGGCACGAGTTTTACTAAGGAAAACAAATGCTTGAAAATATTCAAGGCTTTTTTTTTTAAAGTAAAATAGAAAATAACATGTTATCAGGATAAATTCCCTTTAACTACAAATAATTTTTCTATAAAGTGTAAACGTGCGGGCTTCGAAGCCTTATCTTTTATGTACATTGCTTTTACTCCAGCAGCATCATTGGAACTGACAACATATCTTGGTCGATAATGTACAATATTGTAAAAAATGGAATTGTTGAGAGGCAACATATTTATCTTTTGCTGGCTAGAGGCAAAATTATAAATTACATGTGTGAGTTCATGCTGATTCGTTTCCAAAACATGTCATATTTTCAGTTTCATTTCTCACAGAATATTGGAAAACCAAACTTGATTTTAGGTCATGAATAAAATGTGGCACATGAATCAATAATCCATTCCATTAAATGAAATTATTTGGACGTACTGTTAAATAAAGCTCTATGACAACAAAGATTACCATAATTTATTGCGTTGAAGCTCCTGATGAAAACAGTTGCCCCTAGCCTTATTGTAGGTCTCACCTACTGTTTAAACAAATTGCATCTGTTTTTATAATTACCATTAACAACATAATGGGAAAATTTGCTCAGCATATTTTTTGTTCAAAATCATAATTAATATTGGTGATATGCAAATGTAGTTAGTGAGATTACCACTTTTAATTATTTGATTGCCCATAAACTATTTGATTTTAAACAAATATTATGGTTGGTATTTGAATATAAACCTTTTTTTTTACCTTTGCTTTAAATGATGCATAAAAATGTCATGTATTCATTTGATTTCAGGAATCAGGATAACTCCAGAAATTCTAGTTAGATAACATCAGATAAAGAAAATGGCTTATTGATGACATGTCTGATAGACTTTACTGAGTCAATTTTTGAGCTAATGGTTTCTAGCTTTAAAAAAAACCAGTCCAACATAAATTTGTGTATAAATTAGAACATAAGTACTTATTTGCTTTCAAATAATATATAAATTTTTTGTGTGTTTGGACCAACAATGTGAAATGTCAGAATAAGTCACCTTTTTAATTCAGATCAATAGCTTGGAATGTATGGGGAAACATTAATTTGTTTAAAGTGTCCCTTGAGGTCTGTAACCTCTGTTTTTTATGGAAACCTCACTGATGGAAAGCACCGCTTGCTCACATTCATTAATGGGACATTCCAGTCATTATGTGCACTTTAATGGAGATAATAGTTGAGTGTCTCCTTTTAATTAACACTTTCCCCCCTTGCAAACGCATGGAGAGATTCAGCAGAATCTGCATTTTCCCCTTTTCCCTGCCCCCCCAGCTTCATGTACATGAGATATGTTTGGGTGATATTGCTTGATTTCATGTAACAATGTATTAGCTTTCAGTACAGACAAAATTCAGAGGGCTTTTTTTATTCAGAAACAAAATCATTGGCACTCATTCTTTCACGCGCTCTCACACTCTCTTACTCTCACTTACACTCTCTAAAACTCTCTCTCAATGTCTCCCTACCTTATCCGACAAGCTCAAAGGGTTTAACCTCCGCACAGACCAGTATAATGCAGTGGAAAGCTATGAGCAGCAGAGAGTTGTGAGAACAAGAAGCAGAGTAGCTCAAGAAGTGGAGAAAAACAAGAAGTGAAGACACTGACTCAGTTGGCATAGGAAGTACGGAGACTCCGAGAGAAATGAGAGAGTGTGTGAGAGAGAGTGAGCACGAGTCAGTGGGAGTCTGTTGCATAATTGTGGGAGGGTGGCGGTCCACCCCAGGTGCCACTCATCAGGGGTGCCACACGAGCACAGTCCTCAAGCCAGGGACGCGACTCTAGGGGGCCTAGGCAACCCCAGAGACCATCTGCAATGCTGCATTATTCTGGCCTCTTGGAGTACATCTACCAGGATAATGCAATGGGAAGTCAGGAGCAGCAGAGCATTGTGAGAAGAAAAAGAAGCAGAGTAGACCAAGAAGTGGAGACGCTAAAGCAATTGTCATAGAGAGTAGGGAGACAGAAAAGTGAGAAAGTGTGTGAGAGAGCGTGAGTGGTCCATACTGGGTGCCACTCATCAGGGGTGCAAAACTGACACAGTCCTCATGCCAGGGGCACCACTCTAGGTGGTCTGGGCAACCCCTGTGGCTACTTCTCTGACTCTATAAAAATAATACCTGCAGCTAGCGGCAAAACAATTTTAGAGATCATCTGATCTGTTGATTTCTCACACTCTCTCCTTGCATACCAATTCATGCAACTAAGTGGTGTAATCAGGGGCACAGTCAGGTTGTTTGAGGGTAAAGATACATGCAGGCTTTTTGGGGCACAAATAGCACAAACAGGCTATTTAGGACAAAGATGGCAAATGCAAGCTGCTTGTGGCAAAGGTTGCACAGGATCTACTTATCTGCCCTTTCTGGGACACAATTGTGGCAGGGTGTTTGGAGTACTAACAAGCTGTTTGGGAACAAAGATAGCACAAGCAAGCTGTTTGGGAACAAAGATTGCAAATGCAAGCTGCTTGAGGCAAAGATTGCACAGGATCTACTTATCTGCCCTTTCTGGGACACAATTGTGGCAGGCTGTTTGGAGTACTAACAAGCCGTTTGGGAACAAAGATAGCACAAGCAAGCTGTTTGGGAACAAAGATGGCAAATGCAAGCTGCTTGAGGCAAAGGTTGCACAGGATCTACTTATATGCCCTTTCTGGGACACAATTGTGGCAGTTATACGTGAGGTGGGTAGTCCAAGTTTCCAGGCCTCCCTGAATCTATTTTATTCCACTATAACAAATTGCCCTTTGGCAAATATAAATGTCCCCTACAATCCATCTAATCGATGCAGCCAAATCAACAATCCACAAATACTGGGAATCACCAAATCCCCCACCTGTTTTAGCCTGGATCAAGAAGTCATATATGTCTGCCATATGTAAGAGTTGGTTATGGCAGCAAAGGGTTTGTCATATAAACATGGATGAAAGAGGTTACCGCGGCGGGAGTTCCTCTCTTCCCCATCCTTCAAAACTCTCTTTCCATCCAATAGGATGGTGGCTTTGATGTTTCCTCCACATCTATGCCATAGACCTCCTGTTTTATATCCTCATTCCTAGTGGATATGTCTTCTACTGCTGTAGCCCATCTGCTTCAAGGTTCAACGTGTTGTGTGTTCAAAGATGGCATTCTGCATACCTTGGTTGTAACGAGTGGTTATTTGAGTTACTGTTGCCTTTCTGTCATGTCAAACCACTCTGCCCATTCTCCTCTGGCATCAACAAGGCATGGATACTTTCTTTTTTCTCGGTCCATTCTCTGTAAACCCTAGAGATGGTTGTGCGTGAAAATCCCAGTAGATCATGCCTAAATGCATTGAGTTGCTTCCATGTGATTGGCTGATATGCTCTTTGTGTGTTAAAAAGCACAGGTGTAACTAATAAACTGGCCAGTGAGTGTATATTTACAAATGTACGCATCCTATTACATATGCTGTATTATTTCAATAAACAAAGAATTGATTAAGATTGCACAGGAAAGCTGTTTGGGGCAGAGATGGCAAAGACAAGCTGTTTGGGGCACATGCAAGCTGTTTGGAGTTACTGGCAAACTGTTTGGGTACAAATGTGGCACATGCAAGCTGCTTGGATGAAAAGGTTACACGGGAAAGCTGGTTGAGGCACAGATGGCACAGACAAGGTGTTTGAAGACTAAAATGACACAAACAGGCAGTTTAGGGGTGTTGACACGCTGTTTGGGGATAAAGATGGCACATGCAAGCTGTTTATGGAACTGACAAGCTGTTTGGAGAGAAATATAGCATAGGCAAGCTGTTTTGGGGCACTGATAAGCTGTTTTGGGAACAGCCTGTTTTGTGGCACTTATAAGCTGAATGGAGACAATGATGGCACAGTCAAGCTGTTTGGGGACAGAAATGGCACATGCAACCTGTTTGGGGTGCTGACAAGCTGTTTGGTGATAATGGTGGCACAGGCAAGCTGTTTAGAGGCAATGAAAAGCTGTTTGAGTACAAATATAGCACATGCAAGATATTTTGGGGCACTGATAAGCTTATTCTGGGCCAAATGGCACAGATAACCTGTTTTGTGGACAATGATGGTACAGGCAAGCTGTTTCGGGACAGAGATGGTAAAGGCAAGTTGTTTTGGGGCACATATTGCACAGGCAAACTGCTTAGGGGCACTGACAAGCTGTTTGGAGATAAATATGACACACAGGCAAGCTATTTGGGGGGCACTGATAAGCTGTTTGAGGCCAAGCATGGCACAGAAATGCTGTGTGGGGGCACTTACAAGCTGATTGGGGACAAGGATGGCACAGGCAAGCTGATCAGAGCAAAGATTGTGAAGGGAATCTGTTTAGGGCAAATATGGCACATACAAGCTGTTTGGGTGTATAAAATGGCACAGCAAGCTGTTTAGGGGCATTGACAAGCTGGTTACAAATATGGAACAGACACACTGGGGGTACTGACAAGCTGTTTGTGTAAAAAGATGGCAAAGAGAAGCTGTTTGGGGACAAATATTGCACATAAAAGCTGTGATGGCACAGAGAAGCGGTTTGGAGGTTAAAATGGAAACTGCAAACTGCTTGGGGACAAATATGGCATTCAAAAGCTATTTGGGGCACTGAGAAGCTGTTTTGGGGACTGAATCAAATGGCACAAGCAAGTTGATTGGGGGCACAGATGGCACAGGCATGTTGTTTGGGGCACAAATTGCACAAGCAATCTGTTTGGGAGCACAAATTAGCAGTTTGGTGACAAAGATGGCACAGACAAGCTTTTTTGGGGAAAAAATGCCACTGATAAGCAGTTTGAGGACAGAGATGGCACATGCAAGCTCTTTGGGCCACAGCTGGCACAGGCAAGTTGTTCGGGGGCACATAAGGCACTAGTATGTTGTTTGGGGCACATATGGCACAGGCAAGGTGTTTTGGGGCACATATGACCCGGGCAAGCTGGTTAGGGGCACATATTAGCTTTTTGGGGACAGGGATGGCACAGACAAGCTGTTTGTAGACAGAAATGCCACTGATAAGCTGTTTGGGGACAGAGATGGCCCTGGCACAATTTCTTACACCAGCGCCCTCTGGTTTCTAGTTATGCCCCTGTCTCCAGCCTTGAGATAGTGACCTCCAGTCCTGCTGCGTCACAGACTTTCATGTCTGTGTGCATCCGTTTTGGAGCTCGGAGCTCTGTCTGTGCTGATGCTGCAGACTAAGCGCCCTGGTGACATCATATACTAGCACTCAAGAGTGTCCTTCAATTGCACTGCTAGCTAGATGGACTTTGGAGAATGTCTTTATGTGTCCACTCATCAAAAAATACCCACAAGATCACCAGGGAACGAGTAAGCAAGTCCTAGGGAGGAGAAATGCTGGGATAAACCAGTTTACAAATTTCTGTATACGTTTGCTGTATGTGCTTTTAGATTTTAAAGATGGAGGTGTTAAATTTAGGATCTGCCCTGGGTGCTAAATACTCTAGGTAAACCAATGAAATTCAAACAATAATTGGGAGCTTTCTTCTTTGTTTCATTGGGGCCCCTTCTTAATTTTTAGACATTTACACGAGATAAAATTATAGTTCATATGGATCAGAATACACAAGTCTAATATACACACACACATATATATATATATATATATATATACATAATGCATATATATATATATATATATATATATATTTATATAATTTTGTATATTGTTGTTTTTCAACAAACAGCAATCATAACTGGCATATGAAGTGAAGCCTACAGCACAGTAACACTGCCATTGTAACATTACTGTAGAGATGTGCTACAAACTGACTTTACATGACATTTGCAAACAACGTAGCCCATAGTCTCTTCGAGCTACTATTTCCTGCAGTAGCATCTAATGGATAACCTTCTTTGACCTTTACGGTTGTTATTGGTTAATGTAACTACAGGATCAACATTGTCAAATATTATCACAATGGCACTGCCTCTCAGGCACTGTTAGGCTGCAGCCAACAAATTGTGAATAACGGACCCTGACAACACATTACAGCCTTGCCATAACCAATCACTGTCTCTGCAGGGCAAAATGGCAGCTAAATTACAAGAGGATCTGTAACAACATGTCTCTTAAATTGCCATAGCTGCCTAAAAAATTCAAGAAAAACAATGGGTTAGATAAAAGAGAAATAACAATTGTAAAATACAGATAAATAGCTAATCAGAACATTTTCCAAAAGAGTAGACAGGTCAAATCCTGAGTCAGAACAAAGTTTGGATTTATGGGGCATCCCAGGAAAGGACATAGGACTGATGCTCAACCGTTTTTCATTTAAGTTACGTTTAGTTAGGCAAAATTGAATCTACTTTTTTCTACTCTAATTGGGCCTCTAATAAACACACATAGCAGCTGCCATTTTTTTATTTACTAGGTTTATATTTTTATTGCTTGAATGCAATCAACCTATTATATCCTCTTATCAACCGATGCAACTGTCACTATTATATGTCTTTTATGGTAAGATGTTGCTGTGTTAGGGAACACTTATTAGAAATATGTGCCATGTCCATCTTGTGCTCCAAAGACACTTACTCCTTTCCCCGGCTGGTTAAAGTATACTGATAGTTTAGGTATGCATCAATAGGTCTGTACACTATATTTATTAACTTATTATATAAACTCTAATAAATTACTTAATGAATTAAAGTGTATGAATGGTTATATAAATAGGTGGGTAGAATCATAGACCTTAATAGTTTTAAAACGTTGCCTTGCTTCATCTGAGCTCAAAGGATTGCATCCAACCTTAGGGTTGAGCAGCCCCACCTGCCACACAGGTGCCTCATTAATGGTGTCCAAAGTAGGCTTTAAATTGCAAGAGAGATTCATTGGGTTAAAATATAAATGCTCTGAAAAATACCCCTCGTCTTCTAATCGGGGTCGTCTTATAATCAGACCTCAAATAGACCTGGATCCTTCTGTCTCCCCCCCCACCCCACCCCACCCCACACACACTTACCGGTGCTTCCAATTTCCTGTTGTATAGTGTGTCTGTGTGTGTGTGGGGGGGGAGTGTTAAATGGGGGCATAGGGCATTTCTGGAGGCAGAGTGCTCTATGAAATGCCTTTTAACCCCCTGAACGCCACTCTGCCTCCTGAAATGCCTTATACCTCCCTATATGCCACTCTGCCCCATAATATGCCTTTTAACCCCCTAAATGCCAGCGTGGCATATAGGGGTATAAGGCATTTCTGGAGGCAGAGTGGCACATAGGGGGTTAAAAGGCATATCATGGGGCACAGTGGCATATAGAGGGTTAAAAGGCATATCATGGGCCACAGTGCCATATTGGAGTGGCAAGCCTGGGGGCAAATGTCCGTAACTGGGGGGCAGGTTGGAAAATAGAAGGAAATAAAAACAAAAAAATATTTTTCTCAATCATAGCTTTTATTAAAAAATGTAATAGTTTACATGAATTAACATTTACTGGTAAAACTTTTTTCCTAAAGGTTCGTCTTATATTCAGGCTTTTTCTTTTTTTCCTAAATTAATATTCAGATTTTGGGGGGTCGTCTTATAATCGAGCAAATACGGTAATATTGCCATACAAAAATTAGATAAGACTTGCCAAACAGATGGCCATATAGTATGCCTTAGATTTTTTTTATGCCATTCTCTTGGTATATGCTGAATTATTGATTTGTTTTTTGTACTTATTGGTCATTGTTATTGTGTGTTACCCTTTCTGTATATTTTTTTGCTGTGTATATTTGCAGATTCTAAACAAGCCTTATGGTTGGGCAGCCCCAGTGCCACACATGTACCCAGAGAAGGCTTTAAATTGCACGAGAGACTCATTGGGTTAAAATCCAGTGAAGTCCCTCTGATTCAGCTTACTGATAAGCAATACACCCATAAAAATTAGATAGGACTCGCCAAACAAATACTTTGACTGAATGGACAGTTAAGCAATATATAGTGTGATGTAATATCCAATATTTAGACCATAGACAGGTGTTTTTTGAATGGTATTTGCTGGGTATGCACTGACTACTTGCTTTGTTTTTTGGACTTGAATCTAAGGGTGAAGATTACCACATGGCACCACATATTGGCTTTCCAAAAACTGGTGGGGCTCAGATTCACCCATAAATGAGCCATCAAAACTCATCAGGAATTAATTTTTCTTCAATTTCCCATATACAATTTCAATACATTTTCTATTTTAATGACACAGTGTTGTATACATTTAATTAAATGTGATCACAAAAAAAACATACTCATTAATATCCAAATACAGCAGCATGAAGAAAGAACAGGGCAATCAGGAAATGCAACCACAAAGGCAACCAAACTCATCTTTTGGGACATATACCTTATTATGCAGAGCTCATTATCGGTCCTCCTGTGTAAGGAAGAAACACCTTGAGAGCACATCATTAGCTTCCTACACATTCATTACTCTGCAAATGGAAAAGCTATTACAGAACCACAGGGATACAAATATCAGATTCATGTGTTTGGTTTAAACAAATACATATTAAAAGTTATAGGAAGTGGCTAAACAATGTTTCAGTGGAGAGAAATTAATTTAGAAATGATTTAGATGGTGTCTAGGTTTTAATATATACCGTAAATGCTCTGAAAAATCCCCCTCGTCTTATAATCGAGGTCGTCTTCTAATCAGACCTCAATCTGCTGGGGCCAGGCTGCTTACCGGGCTTTGGTCGCGAGCAGCGTCCAGGAGAACAGGAAGCTAGCAGCGTCCTCACATAACTCTGTCTCCCCCTCCTTTCTCTGGGGGCGGGGCCAGAGAAGTTGCTCGCACAGCCGGACCCCTGCAGAAGTCTGCGAGTGGGAGATCTGCAGTTCTGGTAAGGGTGTGGGTGAGGTTTTTTTTAAAAGGCATATCATGGGGCACAGTGGCATATAGGAGGGTATACGACAATTCTAGAGGCAGAGTGGCATATAGAGGGTTAAAAGGCACATCATGGGGCAGAGTGGCAAATAGGGGGGTATAAGGCATTTCTGGGGGCAGAGTGGCAAGCCTGGGGGCAGATGTGCATAACTGGGGGGGGCAGGTTGGTAAATAAAAGGAAATAAAAAATATATATTTTTATCAATCATAGCTTTTATTAAATATGAAAATTAGTTTACATGAATTAATATTTACTAGTAAAACTTTTTTCCTATGGGGTAGTCCTATATTCAGGTTTTTTGGTTTTTTTCTAAATTAATGTTTTGATTTTGGGGGGTCGTCTTATAATCAGGGTCGTCTTATAATCGAGCAAATACGGTGTATGTATATATATATATATATATATATATATAGTAATTTATGATTGTGTACTGTTTTAGATCCATATGTATCTGATGAATTTTATGTTCATATTTTAGGTTTGTCTGCACATGTAGTTGAAAAAAACAACACTGATACCCAGGGCAAGGCAGGTAACTGCTGGACCCCCGGTCCAGTAACATAGCACCCAAAAAATCTCTAGTACACAACATTCTCAACAAACACTATCTACCCCAGATAAACACACATATACCAGATGGGATCGAGGAGGAACTAAATGAGAATCACTGGTAATAACTTTTCAAATCAGGACAGCCCAAGAAGCCTTTCCGTTCTCATGACACTTTTTTGCATAATAGGCATGTTATAGAACAGCCCGTTGCAGTCACTGCAGGCGTTCTACAATATATTCTAATATCCACATCAGTTATATTTATATTAACAATCTTAGAGGTTAAATATGTTGTTGAAGTTTGCCCACTTTCATTCCTAAAACTCAAATATGCAAATTAATTATGTGAACATTTTAAACTCACAAATTTATGCATTTAAAATGGGCACACTGCTTTGTAACATCTTATGTTAAACTTCACAGAATGAAAGTCAACCTGGCCTTTGCAGATAGGGAAGGGGTGACACCTTCTAGTCGGGGAGTACATAAAGCCAGATGGCCTCCACAATAACTAACAGACTTACGCACAAACAGTAACTCACACACTTACAGACTAACACATACAAACATATATACACTCATTCTAACATACACACATACACACATAAACACAAACATACACTTGTCAGTTGCGCAGTACCTACGCCTGTCTTCAAGGCAAGCTGCCCCGCTACCACCACCCTACCTCCGCAAGCAGGTCCTTTCTGAAGAGTTAAGACAAGCTGTTTGGGCTTCGCCCTTGATAGTATATAGTAGAGTTGGTGAATTTGAATGTTTCAATTAATGGTAATTAATTGTTAAGCAAATAAACCTTTCTAACAAAAAAATAAAAAGGATTTAAAATATGAACATTATTAGTCTTTGTTTAGAATGTCAACATACATAATAGAACAAGGAAGCTAATATAGAAGGAATATGATTTTTCTGCTCATTATAGCTTATGATATTATATTAATTCACACTCATATACAATAGGGGATTCAGCATGGGAGCTTCATTATATAACTAATTTATTATATAATCTATTATATAATTAACTTACAGATATTATTATTACCGGTATTAGAAAGATATTATTAACATTTAAACATTTGTGGCAAGCATATTACAAAAATTATGGTCTTCTGAACAAATCCCTTACCTGCTCCGAATATCTTGTATTTGCTAGACACTTTCAAACCGAGTATGTTACATTTCACATACTATAGTTAGGGCTGCAAAATCTGGTGGCTCAATGGAAATGAATGATAATAGTTTGAGAGCAGCACTGAATTCTGTTTTGTTATTGGGAAGAGTATACCACGTAACAAACGTAATTACTGAAAAGACTTTCTGACACTGAGATTTTGCAAATCAAATCATTTAGTGTGTAGGGAGAACTCTTGAGATAGGAAAAAGTAAATGGATGTTAATTTGTTTTCTGTTTCATCAAAAAGAAACCTACAGAATATCTGAAGAGAGAATATTTATGAAGGTTTGTTACGAAAAACTTAACTAAGACACAGTGCAAGTGGTCAACAACGTATTTAAGTCTCAGGGGTATTTTTTTTACATCTCAGCGGGGGGAGGGGGGTGCCCTGGGCCAGGATACATTTTGCCATAATTATGATTTTTTGTTTTATGAAAATGGGATAAATGTACACATTATAGATTTTTATAAAAAGTTAAATTAAGAAAAAAATCAAAATCAGTGTGAAGTAGATAAAGTATATATTGAGTACAAAAGTACAGTAGACAAGCATGATTGCTTTTGTACAGAAGTTCCCACACGCCACCTTATTTTGTTATAATTTAAAGTTCTCAAAGCTACATAAATATTTATTAAGAAAACAAAAGTTGTCATTTCTCTCTTGGTGTGCAATATGATTCATCAAATCTGGCAGCTACTCATTATGAGCTCATAACCCCCATTAAATAAATTATTTCATGTAAAGAATAGCAGTCTTTTTATTAGCTGTAATTTATGAAAATGGAATAAGGCCTAAATGTCATAGAAATTACACTATTAAAATTAATATAGTAAAAACGGACCTGAAATTAAACAAACTTTATTTGTCAACTCAGAGATGGCACAGATCACAATTTAATTTCTTAATTAGCTCTCCAGGGGCTTTATTCGTAAAAGTGTTGACTTTGCCACTACTACTATAAAGGGGCAACACCGACACATTTCTCCTGCAAAATTTGGTTGATTTGACCCAATATAATGAATTATGCAGTCAGTGAAGTGGCTGTCAAGGAATATTACAGATGTAACTATGCATTATGTAGGGCCGACCAAGCTCTTTTTTGCAGGAGAAGCTTAATGAATAATGAAGTAAATTAGTTGAAACTGCAATTCTCTTGCACACTCAGCTGCTTTAAACCCATAAACAGTGAACAAAATTGGCACTTCTTGCTAGCGTAACTCACTGCGGCTGGCCATGGGATAGATACGTTTGTCTGGGAAGACTGTACTCAGAATAAAAGATCCAGTAATCGTAAGTGTTAATATGCTGAGCTCCTTTAAATAAGGCTACAAAACACATTAATCACCTCTCCATTTTAAATAACCATTTTGATCTAAATATGTATCCCACTGAGCATAAGATGGACTGTGGGGGAGTTATGGGTTGGCTCTGTACCACCCAATGTTTATTTATAACATCATCTCCACTGAACGTTAGACTTGTGCATTCGTATTTGGGCGAACATGAAAATGAACACGAAGGGCGTGTTTTGTTCTTCAGCCTGAATACCGAACATCCGAACATGGCGGCAGCAAAACGTATATGAAGACATAGACAAACAACACGAAGAATCTTCGTGTTCGTCTTCGTTTACTAATCTCCCTGGTCCCTTCCCAATCTAGTCTACCTTATCTATGCAGCATAGCAGGGGTTAACGGGAGAGGAAATCTGTAGGTTCACCGTCAGGTTGATTCCAGAGGAGGCCCGGGCAGGCGACCAATAGAGTCGCCCGCATGGCCCTTTAACTCCTGACGGCGAACCTATGGATTTCCGCTCCCATTAACCCCTGCGATGCTGCACAGATAACGGGAGTGGAAATCCGTAGGTTCGCCATCAGGTGTTAAAGACATTTAACTCTTGGAGCGGGAAGACAGGCCAAGCACTTACACTTCATTGGTTGATGGCAGACGAGGCCCCTGCCGGCGACGAATAGAGTTACTCGTACGGACATTTAAAATCCTGGCGCCAAAGCTGCTGCGTACTGCGTACCGAGTTAACCCCGTATTAACCCCTTCTACAAAAACGGCAAAAAACAAAGACAAAAAACGAACACAAAAAATGTACACGAATATTCGCCCGAACCGAACGGATGAATATTCGTGGAATAGAAAGATTTTTTCCCCACAAAGACAAACACGAAGACGAACATGAAGAGTTGGCCGTCGCCCAAGTCTACTGAACACAGAGTAGGGAAAGGGAAACATTACTAATAGGGGTACTATTTAGTCATCCACTTTATTCCTGATTTGTTGGGTTTTTTTTGCTGTCTTCATGGATCGGGGGCTTACATGTCACCTGGCATGTATAGGGAAAGTTATTTTCCAACTTGCATTTCCAATTCAGAAGCAAATGACATGTTAATTAATCCACAAGTTGCTTACTTTTCTGGAGTAAGAGTGCAAAAGTGAGTTGGCAATAGTGAATTTGCAAATTGGACATTGCTATTGCAAACATTTTAGCCAATTTGCATGAGCTGTTGTTTTAGCAAATAGAACTGTCTGATCTGTCACTATATAGAAGATGTTCCCTATGACAAACGAAAAGCAAAATTAACACATTTGTTCATAAGGTCTGACCCGTTCCAGTGACCACAGTTTCACGTTTATTAACACACACACACCATGGAGCTCTATTTATGCATATCACACTTGCCTTGTCTTCGGCCGTCACAAAGGAAGACATTAAATTGTTCCACGAGTAGTATCACAAAGACTATCACGAGGGAGAATGCCAAATTAAATTGACAGCTTACCATTAAGGAAATATGCCTGTGCTCCCTTAGCAGAGCATCACTGGGACTGCATTTGTTTCAGAAACGTAAAAGTTTGTCAGAAATGGCAACAGTGCTCTTTAAAATGATGGATTGTTTCCTACAACTCTTAAATTAACATTACAAAGCCTTGACCTTGTATGCATTAAGTATTCCCCAAAGATCTTCAGGAATATTTTACGAGTTGTTTCATTTTGCCGTCTTGTTTCTGATTACCTTTGGGGCTTATTAAGAAATCCACTAGTTTTGTCTTGGGGCACACGAGAGAAGCGGTACATCAGCCAAGGTTCTGAGATATTGACGAAGCAAGATGAAAAGGATTTATTTACAGAAAACAGATTTGGATAAGAAAAGACAGCAATTACTTCATGCATGAGATTATTAAACCATGGCACGTGATCAGAACAAAAGATGCAAAAAAAAAAAACCCCAAAAAACATTTTGCAGAATGATTTTATTACAATACACATGTACAAATGATCTGCCCTTGTAACCCAAAAGTCTCAAGAGAAGTGAAACGTGTTTCAGTTTATTATTGCAATGATTTGCATGCGGTGTGGTTTGAGTTTAGAGTTTTCTTTTTATTCCCAGCTACTAATAATCCATTACTGAACTGAATTCAAGTGAATTACTTCAAAATATGTTAAGAAAATAACAAAGTAGAAAATAAATTCTTCCAGTCAATGCTAGGAGTAGTATACAAAAGGTACGGGTTGAACATTTTTTTTGTTGTCTGACATATATGTAAACCTATGTGTAAACTTTTTTTTAATATGTTTTTTGATAATTTCTTGTTTTTAGCAAATAAATCAGCTGGGAACAGGATGGGGATGAAACTAAAGGCACTTTTAGGGCATTCTTGCCCCCTGTCCACTGGGGTGATCGGGGTTGAAAAGTAATAAAAACTCCTTTAGACTGGCATTGCATTATCCATTGGCTTAATGGGGCACATTCAAGTCAGTGGAGGATGTTTTGGGGTTTTTGGTGCACTTGAGTATATATACATGTTTCTGCACAATCAGTGGCCATTTTATAATACACTGCCATTTAGTACAGGTAGATTAGCTTTTATTTTCATTACGTTGTTTTCTTTCATTCAGCTAAAAATGATGATCTATAGCTTCAATGACCATCAATCCAGGTCTTGAAAGTTATTGTTCCTTTTAGTTCTAAGGTAGTGGAACATGGTTTTCAATCACCTGTCTTATTACAGAACATACCGTATCTATCTATTTATCTATCTATCTATCTATCTATGCCCACCTCAAACTGATTTTAAGCTTATAAAATCATCAAAATAACAGCGGTTTCTATATACTATTTGCACCACTTTACTCTTACCTCACAAGCATAGCTGAACATCCATGTTGGGAGACCATAAACACACATTTGCCTGGTTGTGATCTGTAATGCACTTACAGTTGCTGGTGGAACTATGGAGATGTACCCATCCAAATAGATTATGAATTCAGGGCATTGCAGATCACAGAAGGATATCACCGCTTTTTCTAAGTATTTTATAAATAAATAAATAAATAAATAAAAACAACTATTTATGCAAGAATTTATCAAACTGGCAGGTATATGCACACTCGTGTGTATCTGTGTATGTATACAAAAGAAGCAGAACAGACATTTAGAGCAAGCTGATTGTATTTGTGTCCAGTAATCCAGTAGATGATGGGCCATTAAAAAAGCAAACCAAAAAATTCCTTCACTTTGATAAGGATTACTGCTTTTATAAACTGTCAAGGGTCTAGTCCTAGGATGCTTCTGCCAGGAGAGGAGATAAATACATAACACACAGATGAGAAGTGCATCTGGTCTTGGATCATAAAACACATTACAGTGAGCTTTGCACCTTACAGCTGTTGAGGGACGAGGGTGGGAATTCAGGCAGCCCATGGATTAAGGACTGACACGGTCTAGTGCAGGAAGGAGCTTCCATTAATCAGAATCCTGGTGTCACAGGAAGAGAGAGTATTAGTGCAAGCCCTCAGACACTAGATATCCTCATAAAATAAAGTATATACCAGAACTGGTATTCCAGGCAGCATGCTAAGCCTAACCGAAATGCACATAATGAAATCCAAGCCTGTCAGGGACGGCCCTTGGGTAAAATTTTCACTTCTACAATCCATTTTCAGTTTAGGTCGGGATTTTTAAGAAGACAGCAAGCAGCAACTCGACTCCCAGGTGACACGATGTGCTCCGTTTTAGTCTTTGAATGTTGCAAATTAAATTCCCTCATCAGGCCTCTAATCACTCTTTCCAGATGGGGCTTGTGCTCAATTTTGGATCCACAGGAAATTTAATGGTTATTGTTTCTGTTTAAATAGGAGATTATTGCATTTTAATAAGTTCTCTTTGGGACCTGAAGCAACAATAGAGCACTATGAATTACTGTAGATAGCTGTTACTGCATGCTGGGGAAAAATCGAGTTACTAAGTGTGACAAGTTGCTTTTTCCTTGCCTTCCAGCAATCGCTCGGAGTGTATTTACCACCAAATTAAGTATGTGCCGTGGGGATAATATTTTTATCCTGCCAAGGGGGGAAGGTGCTTGTCTGTGGATTTTCATTAAAATGACACATCTGTTCAGCAATTTCACAAAGTAATTCTACTGAAAGTTTTATCAGCTAATTTTAATTATTCACTCCAGTGGTTTGAATACAGGATTCATCATGTTGAATTAATACATTTGACGGGAATTTCACAAAGAGGGGGGGAGAATGAAAACAATCAACAAATTGAATTGTCATGCAATATGGATTTAATTGAGATTCTTTAATTAGGATAAGACTACGATGTGGCATTTTAAAGGTATTAAACAGCTTAGCAATACATTGGTAAAGATTAAAAAATGCAATTAAACATTAGTGAGTGTGAGCATAACTAAGTGTGAATAATTTGAACAGGTTATTTGGCTTTTTTTCTGCAAGACAAAATTGTCTTTGCCAAGTTGCTGGTATGTTTTCATTATAAGGTGATACGTAATTTACTGACGAGAGGTGGAAATTATGAAGTGGCCCAAAGGTGGCAAGATGGGGAAGGGATGTGATTGGTTACATTGAGGATAACAGAGACTTATATTTGCCTTATACCATAACAGTATACCAAAACTTTTCAGGTTTGACAAGCAAGTTAAGCTGCGCATTAAGCGGGTAGCGCACTGAAATACGTTACCTGGTTCGGTAGAAAGAGAAAGGAAAGAAAGAATGAGACTGAAATTTCATTCTCCTACTTCGATAAAAACAAATGCATGAAGGTAGATTCATCAATAAAGTAAACTGAGGAGCCTGCAAAATGGACCTTCAATGTGCATCTTACTTCCGTGTAAGGCTGGAGTTCTCCTTTAACGCTAATAACCTCAAAAATACATATTGCAAAATCCACTTTACCATTAATGACTTCTTTGCTAAATGTGAGACAATTTTTTCTCTATACAGAACATAACACTGGGCAAATGACCCCTTTTTACTACATTAACCTGTATTAACCCCTTCAGTCCCAAGGGTACCTCAAGTCCCGGAGCAATGTTGGTTCAGCGATCGTTCCCCTTCCTGTGAAAAGTGTACCCATATAAACTCTATATTATTTTTGAAGGCAAGAGAGGGCTTTCTTTTGATACCGAATAAGTAGCGAATAAGATGAGAAATTAGGATGAGAAATTTAGTAAAAACTAGCGAAAATAAGAAATAAATATTTTTTTATACATATATTTTCCCCTCTGAAATCTCACAAAATTAGGTAAAGTGATGGAAAATCCCCTCCAAATTGATCAATTCTGGTGTCCTGATTTTAGAAACACCTAATTTATATAGAATTTACATACTTTCCCAACACTTATAGGCATACCTGCGAACGGGTTTGTCCCGGAGATGGCCGGGTGAAGCATCGCTTCTCCGGGTCAAGACCCGAATCCTCCGGGTCGCGGGAGCAGGGTCTTGAATGCCCCGCTCCCCGCCCATTTTCCCTTTAAAAGGGGCATTTTCCACTGACCTCAGTGGGAACGCCCCCTGACGTCAGCAGGAAAATACCCACAAAAGTATATATTTCTGTAAAGCAGACAATCCTATCAGGGGTATTTGGGCACTCTTCATGCAGCTACTTGACCACCAATCAGAAATAATTTCCTGCCCTTTTTTCAGCAACACTTTGCTTAGTTTTTTTTGCACAGGGTATGTGTTACGTCAGACAAACCCAGCCAAAATTGTTTAGCTGCATCTCCTGATTACAGAAATACTCCACATTTTTTTCTCTAGAGGGTCATATCCACCCCTTATTTATAGTAGCCTAAAGGGTAGTATTTTTCATACTTATGGCTTAACAGGTTTGGGGGTTGTGAACGGGGGCAGGGAGCTATACTTTTTAGATGTACTAGGGCAATGGGATATAAGGGTTCTTTTTTATTATTACTATTATCTTTTTTATATATATTTTTTTAATTGCACTTTTATCAGTGCAGTATGGTTGAACATGTTATCAATGCCAGTGATGTCACAATGACATCACTTAGCTCACTTTATTGTTTATTTTTTCTTTTCTTATTTATTGTATTATTTTAGTGATTGATGAATTTTGGTACTACATTATTAAAAAGTATTTCACTCAATTCTAATAAGTATTATATTTAATCCTTTCTACACTTTATCCACCAGTGCCGCATTATATTACTAAATTCCATTTTTAGTATAAGTGAAGAAGGTAGCTGGAAAATATATATGTTATCTCCCCAATTACTCCTTGCTTGAAAAACACAGTCTGTTTCCTTTCAAGAAAAGAAGAAGCACAGCTGGCGTTTGCCATGCTAACACATTGTGGAATTTTTTTGTATATTTTATTTTGTTCAGCAACATTTTCATTTAATAAAAAGAGGCATCAAAGATGATAAGTTCTTTTCAAAAACAGTGACCCACTTGGTAGGTTTTGACAGCTACATGTACAAGGGATACAGCAAATTGAAAATGTTCTCCTGTGGGTGGCCACATGGAAGGGATCTGTCTTTAAGGTTGGATGATGAAGAAGTGGTACCTGCTCTATGGATCTACTTAAAAAAACTTTCCATCAGCCTGACCTCAAATTGTGTATATTTTCTACTGTTGCAGATGAATAGAAGCAAATCCTGCAGTGAGCTGACTGAAAGGAAACCTTTTCATCTAGGTAGGCTGAAATATTTTTTTAGATGAAAAGTTTCAGTGCCAAATATTAAGAATGTTCACTTTTATTCTTTTTATTCCTGTAAAAGGTTCGATGTAACAAAGCCATAATAATTATGTTAATGCTTGGAATGTCAGGTAGGAGTGGAATTTGTTGGATATAAATAAATAAATATATATATATATACATATACCGATATATATATATATATATATATATATACATATATACAAACAGTATATTTGTATTAAAAAAAAAAAACACAACAAAAAACATGTTTAATAAAACTATTTAACTATACATATATAAAATGTTTGAATTGCATCTGTTTGATTTCAGCTGATGATAATATTTAGCATGCCATTAAAAAGACTATTCATTGAAATGTAATGAAAGGGACAAGCTAAGGCGGGTGCCTCATGGTTCTTACCCGCAATCTAATTCTATGTTTTTATGGTAACTAAGGAATCTAGTATGGTAATTTAATGCATGATATGCTATGTGACCCTGTAGCAGTGATGACATGGGATGGAAGGTGACATACAGCTGTGCAAGCTGTATGTTTAATGGAGAGAGTGATAGTTCGTGTATGTATATGTAAGTGTATGGTGCTAGAGTGTGTTTTACTGGTTTGTGTGATTATATGGTGTTGGTGTGAGTTTGTGTTACTGTACGGCAGCAGTGTTCATTTGTTAGTGCATGGTATTTGGACTGGATGGTGTTTTAGTGTGTATTAGTGCATGGTGTTAGCATGAGTATGTGTCAGAAAATGCTGTTAGCGTGTGTTTGATGGGGTACAGTGCTAGCAGTAGTGTGTGTTAGTATGTGCTGTTAGCATGCATGTGTGGATGTGTGTTAGCATGAATGTATGTGTGTGTTAGTTTAGAGTGTTAGCATGAGTGCATGTGTGTTGGTACTTGGTGTTGACATGTGTGTGTTATGGGGGTATGCTAGAAAGTCAGGGTTGAGCCTAGGGTTAGTGGTGCAAGAGAGAGGAACAAGGCGCATAGTGTGTGTATGTATGTGTAAGTGTATGGTGTTAGAGTGGGTGGGAGTCACAGAGAGTTTCTGTGTTAGTATGTGCATGTGTTATACTTATAGGGGACAGGGGTGCCATTAACTCTAACCTCTTCCCCCTGAACTAATCCTTACTGATTATTATTTTTCTATGTAGACAATTACAATCGTCTGCTACCCGATTAAAAAATATTAAGGTCAAGTAAAACGGAATAAATGTGTCCTTCCAATCTCCAATCTGGAGATTAAGGTGCATATTTGTGCGCTCAGCTGTCATTCTTTTATGCAAATAACAGGCTGATTATCACAACAGAGGCCTCCTTTATACTGCGTACAACTTGCCTGATTGTTTCTGATAATCTAGTGTATTACGATTTGTTACCATTGTTGGTTCCCCAGTGAACACCGGGATATGATGTTATATCTCAGAACTCCCCCTCAGAAGAATGTGTATGAATTGCGATGGAGGCTGTGCACGCTAGGCTGTGCATGTCTTCTCTAGTGTAAATGGGCCACTTGGGAAGATGAAGGATCTCTCGTAACAAGTAATCGACAATGGGTGATTTACCCATGTTTTTGGCATAATTGGTCGAGGGCTAGTATCTTGTTCTGGCCCTTGTCTGTGCTAATGTGCCAAGCTGTTGTCTGTCCCACAGCACAGTAAGCAATGGCCTCTTCTTGATACTTCACACCTTATATTCCTCCAAACACACCATATTCCTACTTGTTTTTATATGTTCTAATTCCTTATTCTATTATAGTCTCTCCTGGAACTTTTTCTGGTATTTTTCACTGTCCTCCTAATGTCATTAGCATTTACACATCATCAGTTGTTATCAGTCCATTATGATATCCTCACGCATGCCCTCTTTCTCTACCTGATGTGAAGAGTTGGATAACCTTTACACTAGTGGAAAAACTCTGTTCTAGTCCCACTCAATGTTTATAGATCATTGAAAATCAAAACAATGAAGTAGATAGCTTTAGAATTGGCATGGGTTTAAATGGTTTTTATTGTTTTTTTTATTTTAAAGAAATACTCTAATGCACCCCAGAAAAAAATGTAATATTATCTATAACTATATATTTCACAAGAACAAAATAATGTAAAACGGATTATCTCACTAAACATATGGTTAATTACTGTATCATTTATTTGATTTTATTAAGTTTGATTGATATGTGGAAATACCGTATTTGCTCGATTATAAGACGACCCCCCAAAATCAAAATATTAATTTAGGAAAAAAACAAAAAGCCTGAATATAAGACTACCATATAGGAAAAACGTTTTACTAGTAAATATTAATTAATGTAAACTATTTTTTCATATTTAATAAAATCTATGATTGAGAAATATATATATTTTTTATTTCCTTTTATTTGCCAACCTGCCCCCCCCAGTTATGCACATCTGCCCCCAGGCTTGCCACTCTGCCCCCAGAAATGCCTTATACCCCCCTATTTGCCACTCCATGATGTGCCTTTTAACCCTCTATATGCCACTCTGCCTCCAGAAATGTCTTCTACCCTCTTATGCCACTGTGCCCCATGATATGCCTTTTAACCCCCTATATGCCCCTCTGCCCCATGATATGCCTTATACCCCTATATGCCACTCTGGCATATATATAGGGGGTTAAAATGCATTTCTGGAGGTATATATTTATATATATATATATATATAACTGCTAACAGCAATCACACTCCTATCAAGCCAAGGCAGCCAGTAGATGCTGGAACCTGGGGATGATACTAGTGTGATTACAGCCTCCCTATGCCATGCTACCACGACCACCACCCCCCTTACACATCCATGCTATCACACACACACTCATTTAAGGCATTTATTCACCTCATTTTTCATCTCTGAAAGAAATCATTAATAGCAGACTTTTCAAAAGATCTGGGCAAAATGTGAAATGAGCCACCAGCGTCAATCAAAGGGTTAATTAAAATGGGTCACACACATTTTTAAATATGAAAATTTTCCCACCATTTGGTAAATTATTCCAGAGCTTTTACACATAACAGAGCGTGAGCCTCCACAGAAGGAGTAAAAGTGCTACTTGAGATTCTCACGATCACAAGTATAATTGAGTGGAAAACAAATCTGTTAAGATTAGAGTGGGGGGGGGTGACAGAAATTTGGGTGACGGTAACAATGTTACCAGAGCAAGAAAGTCAACGGAACAGATATCGCACATTTTGCAGTAAATCATTTGACACACAAGAAGACAAGCTGTAGAAAGCCTCAAACTTATTATGATCCGTAAAAGTTTTTTCTTCTTGTAACAAAATACTTCACACAAAGGAAGCTAAACAAGTGGCTGCTTCTTAATCATTGTCATTGTTAAATGTCCTAATATGATGCATTGTAAAGACTCTGAGATCATTGTGTCATGATTGCTGTATTGAAGGACACATCCTGTAATCTAAATGCTAACATTCAGTTAAAGGACACTGCGTCATAATACAATAGTGGTATCAGTCATAATACACTTAAAATATGTAACTAAGGAATGATTGTCTAGCAGAATTACGGAATTATCTACATTGCTGATTTCTTATTTTGACCTTTGCATAAAATATATCATCGTTTGCTTCAGACATATTCACTAATCATAATTTGACAAATGATCTAGTATTTGACAGTATTTTAATCTGTTAAAGAATTTACTTGCATTAGTTTGCATAAATGAAAAAGAAAAATGGTACCATCCATAAATATAGTATATATATGGGTCTGCTGTGGCTATACATGCCCATTTGCTCATTCTCTAGGAGACACCATGGAACCATGTACAGGAGCCATGCTCTCTACTGGTAATTTCCTTGATACTACAGTGCTTCTGGCTTGTAATAATCACCTCTCAATTTCTATCCCCTAAAGTCCTCCTATGATTACAGCCCCCCTCTGCTTATGGTTTGTGGTAGACATACCTCAGTTCTGCTGCTAGTGACAACTTATTTTTTAATGAATGAGTGAGTGACTGGATAAGTGTTTGGGGTAGAGGTGGAACAGACAGGCTGATTAAGGAGCAGAAATGGCACAGACGGCTGTTTGGGTACAAAGATGGCATAGACATGTTTGAGGGAACAGATTGCACAGACAAGCTGTTTGGGGGAAAATGTGGTACAGGCAAGCTTTTTGGGGGCAAAGGTGGCACTGTGGGTCATGTTGCTTGTGAAGTTGGGGTGCCCTGTGGTTTCTAGTTATGCCCCTGGTGCGGCATGTGAACACATTAGTGTTTGTTCAAGCATAATATTAACCTGCAAGACATACTGCTTAACAGGTACTACTTTTACTGGCAAAAAAAAAAACATAGCAAAAAATACATATATTATGCACTAGACATCTAATATTAAAGATGGGATTTTCTAGATCAACCTAACCTCTGTCACTCAGAATTTTTGGAATATTACTGTTTGCAGGCCTCAACATAATACCCTCAAATATTACATGTCCATCTCCCAGAGATCCAACAACTACAGCTGCCACCAACTACAGATTGCTGTGTAAGCAGCGTAGAAACTTTGGATATCTACTTGTTGTTGTCAAAGCACATGCAACAACTTTCTTTACCTCCTTGAACATTGCGTACGAGAAGCATCACTGTGCAGTGGCAGCTTGTGGGCCGAAACATAGTTTTATATGAGACAGAATATGGCATTTTCCATAGTCACCATCCCAATTTATTAATTTTTTTCCTTGTGATGTTTGCTTAGAGTGACCTCTATGTAAAGCCAATGTTAATAACCATGTTGGCCTATGATATGTTAGGACTGTTTTTCTGGTTCAAGATACTACTGTTTTAATAAGGCAGGGTAATGTCTCCTGCTTTAAGATATGCTATTGCCTACTAGGTAACTTGTCAAATTGTCTTTTGTGCGTTCTAGAATGTAGCACTAGCTATAGCGCTTTAGATTGAAAGTTATGTGGCAAGGAGCACTATCACCCTAAAGACAGCAATCGATCGCCTCATCTAACCCTGGCATTAAGATAATTTTCCTGTAAAATATGTCAAAATGACACAAAACACTGACATTTCATAAATGATTCCATTCATAATGGGTTTAATATATACATGGTTTTCATGTTGTATAAAATAATGTGTGTTTATTAATTATTGTGCAATGATAGAAACTGTTACAAGGAGTTAAAATAAAATTACCTATTTGATGTCATATTAAGCTGCATTTACATATATGTTTTCAGGCAAAGAACTCTTATTCTATTGCACTGAAACGCCACTCAAGAGCAACCAGCCCCCAACTGTTTAGATTTCAGTATCACCTTGTATGACCACAGGCAAATCAATCCATCACTTGGCTTCTAACAGACCCGCCTGCTAATCAAACGACTAAACATTTGCTAAAATATCCTTAAAGCCAGTACTGTGTGATAGTGATGGAATATTGAAAGTATACCATATTATAAAGGTTGTACATGTCTGTATACATTATTCACCCTGAATTTCAAAGAACATACAGATGGTATTACACATACCATAAAATCTCTGAAAATTAATACAATGGAATTTATAGGAAATTTATGTTTTGTGAAAATATACCATTTTAAATTTTAAATGGTAAATGCCCCCATAGTAAACTATTACTATGCCTACAATCGAACATATATCCAGAACTCTATAATTAGTAACATCATACTTTTAACTTTAAATGGAAAGCTAATATACGGGCCAAATTGGAAAGCAACTCTAGATCACCTGAAATAAACCAACTCCAGGACTTAAATGCTTGGATAAATGGTGAGCATGACATAACATTGGTTTAGAATTAATATAGCTAAAGTACAGATTTTTTTAAATTACAGCAACCATTATATCACCACTAGTACTCCTGTTCCAAGCAACAATATCATTGCAAGTGGTGCAAGTGTTTATGGAGGCATAAATTGTAAATATAGCTGAACCAAGGGGTTCTCTTTTAAAATCTGCAAGGCTATACAAGTTCTTGGTATAAATAGTATTACAAACAATTCCTAGAATGCAACTTTTTTAAGCATAAGTTTTTTTTCCTGACCATATCTTGAAACGTGACCTGGGGTCTTTTCAATCATTGTTAGAAAAAAATTCAACCATCTCCAAAAAAGGAGAGTGAAGAGTTTTGAGACATTTATATTGTGATGCCACAATGCAAGTTAAGTTTCAAGAAACACTACATGTGAGTGATACCAGTGGGTATAAACTGGGAGTTTCTGAACACTTTTGAGTCTCTTATTTCTTCTACATGAGTAACTCTAATCTCTTTCTCCCCGTATTATCAAGTATAGCTTCTCCTAGTGATTTACACATTTTTATTGTGCCCTGGTTTTACTTTGCAGCCTAAACTAGATAAACATGTTGAGGTCAAATTTGCTTAAGTGTTTAGGGACATATCATATTACATATACGAATAATTATAAGGTCTAATAAAACTTGAGATATTACATACCAGGTAGCATATAACTCTGAAGAAGCTGCCCAAATCACTTAACCAAAAAAAAATAAAAAAATGAAAGTGCATTGTTCCGTCATTTGTTTAATTATATCAGATGGATGCTGGTTTTATAATGCATTCTTGATGTATTCTGATAATACCCTGTGTAAACATTTTATCATATATGGAATGAGATGTGGATTTAGTTTTGCATTTGTTATTTCAAACAGATAATGTTTCCCACATCTCCGCCCCAAATCATGCAGCATGCAATACTTGAAATAATAGAACGTACTTGTAAAAAAAACAGTTTTAATCAAACGTTATTATAATCAGGTTTTCAGAAGCAATGAATTCATAAGAAAGCAAATTAGGCAAAAATCTATAAGAACTGACATTATTATGTCCATAAATGTAACTATAATATATGGATGGATAAGCGCTGCAAAAGGTTATTGTATTGTTTCTGTCAATGAAGAAATCTGCAAAAAGTATTATATCTATTTCTTAGTTAATTTAGGGAAAAGGTCACAGTATTGTATTTACACAAATTATGTTATACACAGATTAACTGCATTTAAAGGGGTAGGCATGCTATCCCATTGAAAAGGGTGGGACGTAAGTGTACAGCTGAGGGTTTCACATCCTGTACCTGAGAAGAAGATACATACAAAATATTTTTTAAAACATAAAAGCCATTGGGAAGAATCTTCCCAATGCTGCTGGCTCCTTTATATCTAACCTTCAGCCTAACTATGCAAGGTGTAACAGGGGTTAATGCAGGCCAATTGCTGAGTTCGTAAAAATACAGAAAAAAAAAACACATCCTTCCGGTAATCCTAAAACAACCACTTTCATGCCTTGCAGTAAATCAATACAATGCTTGGTACAGCCGAGCAGCCTTACATGAAACACAGACTGTAAAATAGACACAAAAGACACATAATATTCTCCAAGGTCCCCGGCAGCTATAATATCCATCTTTGGCAGCTTGCTTGACATTTATTTGCCCTATTTCCCAGTTCTACTATTTTTCTCTCCCTTTCCTTCCAAACAGCTAAGCTTTCACTCTCTGGGGCTTGTCGTCCGGGTGAACAGATAACAAACCTGTCAAAATGGGTTTGGCTGGGGAATAAATCTGACAATTGCCAGGAAATTATGTGTACAATGGGAAAACACAGGCAATGACATGACCTGTCCCTCTTAGAGAGAGACCAACTGGGGGAAAGGCTTCAAATGTTACAATGTGCTAAAAGGACTCCTGGACAGTAAAGGAACAAGGAGATAGCACATGACGCCTTATTCTATCAAAACACCATAGTCTCCCACCACTTAACAATGACAATATTAAATAGTATGATGGCATAGGAACTATGAATTGCTATCAGTTTCCTATTATTGCCATACTCTTGCTTTTCAGAAAATGTCACTAAGATTCCACTGGGTAGTCTGAATTTCCATTTACACAAAGAGAATATGAAGTCATATCTAGATAATTTAATCCAGTCTCTGTTTATGACAGGTTGTCTAGTGCCTTTTTCACAAATCTTATTCTGACTGGCGCAATAAAGATTCATTATTTTTTTTTATTTAGAAACTTGCTCAATTCATGCGCCTAACACAGTTACGAAAATAGGATGAAATATTCATGCTAATGAATCATGCTAATCTTGAAATGGTATACACATTCTGTTTTTCAGTGAACTAGTGCTGCATCATCTATATTTTGAAATAGTAAGATGCTATCATTAGTTGGTAGAATACAAGATTGACATTCTAAATTTATAAGCAGTTACCAACAGTTGTCATGCCACAGGATCCACAAAATAAAATTGTAGAATGTTACCAACAGTTGTAATGATGCAACGTTAATATTCTATTCAGTATGTATAGGATCTAGATTCTCAAATTGCAGAATATTACTAAAAATATGCATTTAACAAGACATTTTACAATTTGCAATATTAAACAGTTGGTATACTGCAGCATCCTCATTCTAAAATGGTAGAATTGTGCCAATAGTTGGCCTCATGCAGTATCAACATTCTAGTAGAGTGTTGCTGCATGTACTGGGGAGCATGGACGTAGGAACCCCTAAAAATCTGGGGGGGACAGCATTTTCCCCATCAGATCCCCACTTTCTCACACTATCTACCCCCTCTCCCCCCTCTCACACTTTCTTACTATCTACCCCCCTCCCTACCCTCCCTTCTCACACTATCTACCCTCTCCCTACCCCCTTCTCACTAGCTACCCTCTCCCTACCCTCCCTTCTCACTAGCTACCCTCTCCCTACCACCCCTTTCACACTAGATACCCTCTCCCTACCCCCCCTTCTCACTAGCTACCCTCTCCCTACCCCCCTTCTCGCTGTCTACCCCAGGGGTGTCCAAGTTTTTTCTGCAGTGGGCCACTTCATCAGAATTGTATACGTGCGCGGGCCGCACTCATTTTTCACTGTGAGAAAATATGGCCTTTAATAAAATATGCAGATTAAAATAAAGTAAATGACACAAAACGTTTACTTTTCCTCTCACTGATTTCTGGGCCTAGAAAGTTTTGTGACTACAAATTCAGGACTCAGGATAATTAAAAATGAAATAGTTCTATTTATTCTAGGGATGCACCAAAATAAAAATTCTGGGCCAAAACATTCACGGTTCAAAACCGAAAATGACCCCCCACCTTTAAAAATAATAATAAAAACTAAAATTTTTAACACACAACAATTGGACAAAAAAAAGTTAGCAATATGACTTGGCATGATAGGAGTGTGATTGCTAGCTATGTTTCAGCATGTACTGGCTGACTTGGCATGATAGGAGTATGATTGCTAACAGCAATCACAGTCCCATCATGCCTAGCTTCCAGCACTTACACATCCATGCTATCACACACACACTCATTCATTCATATACTCATTCATTCACAGATTCATTCCCTCAATCACGCATACTCATTCAAACACCCTCCTCACCCCCTTACTTGCACTGCAGCTCCTCGATGCCGCTCACAGGCTTCAGCAGAGGGCGCGGCCTCCCTCTGCATTCTCTGGTACTGCACAGAGGAAGCAGGATGTGATGTGATGTCACGTCAACTCTGCTGGGTTCCGGTTCCTCGGTGTAGTACAGAAGATCCTCCCACAGGTAAGTAGCAGGGCTCGAGGTGCGGACCGCGTAAGATCGGTTGCCCTGGCTGCTGATCTTACGCGGGCCGCACCTCGAGGTCTCGCGGGCCGCATTTGCAGCGTTTCTATCGGAGGGGTTCCTACGGCCCTGGGGGGGATTTCTTAATTATCGGTCCCCCCCGCATGAGTTACTGGGGGAGATCTGTCCCCCCGGTTCCTACACCCATGCTGGGGAGCAATAATAATGCAAACCTAGAGAATAAGAAACCAGAATAACTGGCTTTATGTGTTACACATGTATTTGTTTTTTGTACATGTTACTTATTTTTGCTATTTTTAATCTGTAAAATGACTACATGATTACATATCAAAACTGAACTGTAAAGGTTACATACCTTTTTACTAAATAGTTACCTAATTTCTAAATGATGAATAAGTTGTATATATTCCATTTTCATCTTAGTATCACTTTAATACAATTACTGTATTATATTATATATATAAAGGTCAGTGGTTTTCCCAAGTCCAATTAGTTCTGTTTGCTCCACCACCATTCCATTCCAATCACCATCTTTCTCCAGTTACCATGCTCACAATCATCTTCTCACTCTTATCTATTATTAGTAGAACAGTTATCCCCCTCCAGCCACCAGCACCCCTGTATGCTATGTCTGTATTGCTCCCTCATTTCTAGCATGTGCTCTCTCACTAACTTCTCTAACCCCCCCTTTGACCACCACTTCCTATCCTGCTCTCTTACCTTGCCTCTTACTTGCGCCCTTGCACCCCAACCTTGCCTAACCAGAGATCTCTGCTCGATTAACCTTCAGAAATTCTCAACCAATTTACTCCCTCATCTCTCTCCTATCACAAACATGTCATGACCTTACAAAGCTACCTCTCTCTCTATAACGGCACTCTTACATCTGCTCTTGAGGCTGTAGCCCTAGTTACTACTCGCTCTTCATGACGCATGCACTTCCAACCCTGGCACACGACTGTAACCCGACACCTACGACGTTCCCGCACTGCTGAACGTAGTTGGTGGAAGTCTCATTCCATGTCTGACTTTCTGCACTATAAATGAATGCTACGTTCCTACTACATTGCTCTCAACTTTGCTCAAGGAACCTACTTCACCTCCCTTATCTCTTCCCTGTCTCATAACCCTAAACGATTCTTTAGCACTTTCAACTCCCTTCTTCGACCTATCCCTACTACCCCTTCCACTAACCTTAACGCCTCTGACTTTGCCACATTCTTTAATAATAAAATCGATGACATATCTGCAGTCACTGCCCTCCCTCTGACTTTGTGCCCTCCTACCCACTGACCTCTTCTCCCTTCACTACATTAAATCAATTCTCTGCTGTCATTGAAGAGGAGGTACATGCTCTTCTTCTTTCCTCTTGTCCAAACACAAACACATGCCCCCTTGACCGGAACCCTTCCCTTCTCTCTCAGTCTCTTTCATCCACTCTTGTCCCTACTTTAGCTCACATCTTCAACCTCTCCCTCACTACTGGATCTGTCCCATCCTCCTTCAAGCATGCTACCATTACTCCTATCTTGAAAAAGCCCTCCCTTGACCCGACTGATCTCTCCAATTACCGTCCCATCTCTCTACTTCCTCTCACCTGCAAGCTTCTTGAAAAAAATCTTTACACTTCCTCACTTGGCAAACTAATCTCATCCTAGCGGTCCAGTAGTCTTGTGGGTCGACATAAGATAACCAGAATAACGCTGTCACTGAAGTGCGGTAGGACACTGGATGGTGCACACCATGCTAGGCTGTGCCATGCTCATGCAATATAATATGTAGATGGCTTGATATGCCTGTCTATTAATTTGGTGGTGCTTCAATACTCTATGTTACTCTATAGGCCTTGTACAGTGCCGTGGTACATCGACCTACTGATGAAATAATACGCGGTCTTCTGGGGCCTAGTCTGGAACGATGGTCTATATGGCCTGATATGCCTGTCTATCAATTTGGTGTTGCCTCAATACTTTATATTACTCTACAGGCCTAGTACAGGGCCGTGGTTGTGGTGCCTCAATACTTCATATTATTCTACAGGCCTAGTACAGGGCCGTGGTATACCGGCCTATTGGTGAAATAATACGCGGTCTTCTCGGGCCTAGCCTAGTCTGGAACGATGGTCTATTTAGGTGTCCAAGTTACCTAGTATGCCATTGCTGCGACCTAAACACGGAGGAAATAGTCTTTTTGGCGGTCTGGAGGTTTGATTTGGGGCCACATCGAACTAATTTGAAGAATTCGGAGGAGCTATCCACTAACTTTTTGATTGAGGTTTAACCTTTCTGAACTTCTTTATTATTAACTATTACACTCTCCTTGCTGAAGCATAGACATTTGTTGAATATTGGTGATATACATCATTAGGAACACTGATTGGAAACTGCATGGTTGAAGTATTGTATTTTAATATTCTAATTACATCAGTTAAGATCAAAGTAACAGCATTAACGTCATTAATTCTAATTAAGACGAGCAAGAGAAGAGGATGCCTCCTAAAAATCTTAATCGGAGATCTGCAGGTATTAGCTCTCCTAAGGGCAATACCACGGCACCTAAAATTGATAAATTTCTGAGGATGTCTCCCGTGGCAACGAAAAGCCGTTCGGCTAAAACTGCCTCAGTATTGGATGGTAGAGTTGATATGGAGGAATTGGTTTCCATACCTTCACAAGTAACGGGAGACCTAGGTGAGGCTCATGGTCGCCAATTCGATTCAGAGCTTCTTGGTAATATCTTTAAAGAAGTACAAAACTCTAATTACGCCTTAACTCAGTTAAATATCAAAGTGGAATCTTTGTCAACTGAAGTTTCTCTTATTAGAGATGATCTACATAAGATACGGGACAGACTACTTAAGCTTGAAACAAGTATTCCCTCTCTGGATAAGGAAATAATTAAGATAAAATCTAATACAACTTCTCTAACTGTTGATATGGAGAAAATGAAAGCTAAAATCTCTGAGATGGAAGATAGATCCAGACGAAATAACATTCGTATTCTGGGTCTACCAGAAGGAGCGGAGGGATCTGACCCAAAGATGTTTTGCCAGAAATGGCTTAGTGAGATTGTTGGGGCTCAATTACTTTCACCTTTATTTTGTGTGGAAAGGGCCCATAGGGTCCCGGCAAAAACTTCTCCACCTGGTGCTCCACCAAGAACTTTGATGATCAGACTTTTTAATTCCGGTGATCGTGATGTAATCCTGCGACGAGCTAGGGAAATGGGGTCAATTCTATTTAATTCAGTAAAGATTGCCATGTATCCTGATTTCTCTAGGGAAACTCAAATGCAGCGTGTGACCTTTGTTGAAATCAAAAAACGGCTTAGACTTGCTAATATTCGTTATTCTTTGTTGTTTCCTACTAAGCTGCGAGTGCAATATAAGTCTAGTACTTTATTCTTCTTAACCCCGGAGGAAGTGTCTAGGTGGCTTGAAGGAGAGGGGCTTTAATTCATATTGTATAAAGATATGTTTTTTTGAGGTGAGGTTTGGTGAAGGAGTTATCATGACGATGTTTAAGAGATACGTGTGGACAATGTTCCAGCACGCATCATTAGAGGGAGGGTCAAGGCAATGGTCTGGGGCTTTTTTTTTTTTTTGTGTTTTGAATGCAAGTTAAAGTTTTATTCTGGAACGTGAGGGGAACTGGAGATCGTCGTAAGAGGGTCGCTATATTTGATCGGCTTCAGAAACATCTCCCGGCTATAATTTGTTTATGTGAAACACACACAGTAAGAAAGACGCAAAAAAGGTTAATGAGAAGATGGGCTCAGGTGGAATTACATTCCTCTTTTTCCAATTATTCGGCAGGTGTCTCCCTTTTTTTCCATCGGAAGTTCCCGCTAGTAATTTTAAATAAGAAGATTGATGAAAGAGGCAGATTTATTTTTGTACATTTAACAATATATAATCGGGAGATGATTTTTGCCTTTTTTTATGTCCCCCCTCCTTTTACTCCGCAGCCAATTAATAGTTTAATACTATTTATACGAGGCAATGAACATCTTCCGCTTTTTTGGTTTGGGGATTTCAATTGTATTTTGGACCCCGAGAAGGATATGGTACGGGTGGTTAATAAATGTCACCTAAATGTAAATAATCAGTCCCCATTGTTGAGAATAATTCAAGAATTTGGATGGAATGACCCATGGCGGTTAATGAATCCTTATTCCCAGAGATATTCATGTTATTCTGCCACGTATCAAACTGCATCTAGGATTGATTTAGTAATTTGCAATGACTTAGGGATCAGGCTTATCCATAAAATAGTTTACGAGGAGCGGTCAATATCAGACCACGTACCATTAGTAGTAGATTTGTCTTTTGGAGATGTGAGGAGAAATGAGGGGAAGTTGTTTAGATTTAATCCCCACTGGTTGACAATATTTGAATCTAAAGAAATTAATATACATAAATTAAAGGAGTTTTGGGAGCTTAATAAATCATCTGCTACTTTGTCTGTTGTCTGGGATACATTAAAAGCATTTTTGCGAGGATTGCTTCTGAGAGAGCTGATTATTAAAAAACGAAGCTTTTTACAGAAAGAGGATACCTTGAGAGGTAAAGTAACTAGCACCGAAGTTAATTTTGCAAAAAATCCCTCAGAGGATAATTATAAGCTTATGAAGGAAGCACAAGATAACTTGGCAGCGTTAATAACAGAAAAAGCCCAACATAAGTTATTCTTTAGAGGTCAAAAGAACTTTGTAGAAGGAGGGCGGCCGGGGAAACTATTGGCAGATTTGGTTAAGGCACAGAAAGATAAAAATGAGATTTTGGCAATTGAAGACGAAGATGGTAGAGTAGTTAATGAACCGAATAAAATACAGGCTGCAGTTGTCAAGTTTTACTCTAATTTATATCAAGCAGCCCCAGCAATAAATCATGGGGACATAGTGGAATATATAAAGAACTGTGCATTGCCTAGGATTACAGATGAACAGAGGATCGCATTAGGAAAGGAAATTTCAGTGGAGGAGTTGAAAACAGCTCTTTTTTCTTGCGCACCGTCATCTGCCCCAGGAGGAGATGGACTCCCTTTTGGGGTTTATCGGGAATACGCCGATGCTCTCCTACCTATGCTATCTTCTGTTCTCTCTGAAAGTCTGAAAAGAAAACAACTTCCAAGCTCTATGCTTGAGGCAATAATTATTCTTATTCTCAAAAAGGATAAAAATCCAGTTAAAGTGGAATCATACCGGCCTATATCTTTGCTTAATGCGGATGTGAAAATTCTTGCTAAAGCGCTTGCCAATAGATTGGCAAACTGTGTTGCAGATCTGATTGGAGAAGATCAGTCAGGTTTTGTACCAGGAAGACTCTTACACTCTAATCTCGAAAGAGTTTTTGCCAATCTTCAGTTGGGGGGGAATTCTTCCCATTCCATCCTGTCTTTGGACGCTATGAAGGCGTTCGACAGGGTGGAATGGGGATTTTTGTGGCACACATTAGGAACTTTTGGTTTTGGGGAGGATTTTTTGAGGTGGATTAAACTTATCTATAGCTCTCCAGTAGCAAGGATCAATTTAAATGGCACTCTCTCAGAGGCTTTTTTGTTAAGCCGAGGTACTCGGCAGGGCTGCCCACTTTCGCCCCTCTTATTTATACTATATATTGAACCATTAGCTCTGAGTATTAGGAGCAATCAGAAAATAAGAGGATTTGGGCTTAAAGGCAATGAAGACAAAGTTTTACTTTACGCAGATGATCTATTATTATTTTTAGAAGACACTGAAAAAATGCTCCCAATAGTGATAAATACGGTAGAGAATTTTGGTAGATTCTCAGGTCTTAAAATCAATTGGGATAAATCAATACTCTTGCCCCTGAATTCAGCAAAAATTCCTAAGGTTGAGGGTGTTAGGATTTTGAGACAAGGAGACCCTATGGATTACTTAGGGATTAAAATCTCGAGTAAAATCAATTTGTTTATGAAGCAGAATCTTATTCCCTTAGCCACTAAGATTAAAAAAAAAGTAGCGATCTGGACTAAACTTCCACTCTCACTAGCAGATAAGGTGGGTCTTGTTAAAATGATTGTTCTCCCTCAGGTGCTGTTCGCTCTCTCTGCCTCACCAGTATGGATTCCAGATAAATGGTTTAGAGGCTTAGAAGCCTCATTGAGTAAACTCTTGTGGGGCAGAGGTAGAGTTCGTATGAAATATGCTAAGTTTACTGCACCTGAAGGGGAGGGTGGTTGGGCATTGCCTCATTTTAAATTTTATTTTTTGGCTTCAAAAGCTCAGAATTTGAGAGCTAATCGACCTGGACCTCTAATACAATTTCTCTTAAATTTTACTGGGATCTCTAATCCTGCCGAAATGATGGAGACAGATTTACAGCTGGAAGGGGACTTGGAAAACACACTTTCGGTGAAATTATACAGAAAAATATGGGATGAAATTAAACATATCTGTAAGATTGAGGGGAGTTTACCCTATACACGAATATGGCACAATGTAAAATTTCAGGAATTTCACAAAGGATTAGGAAGTGATTTTTGGGAAAAAAAAGGGATTGGTTTTGTTAAACAATTGTTTGTTATAGATTGAGAGGGCTGTATGCCAACTCAAGAGGGGCTCGGCCCCGGGTCCGGATGGATTCACTGCTGCATACTATCGTGCCTTCTTGCCTACTTTAGGTCCCCATCTTTTGTCGCTCTTCCGTTCCTTCATGTCATCGGGCGTCATTCCCTCTGAAAACTTAAGGGCCCATGTCATCACCTTGCCTAAGCCGGGTAAACCGGCCACTTTGTGCCCCAATTTTAGACCCATTTCACTTCTAAACACAGACATCAAAATTTACGCAAAGATCTTGGCCAACAGGTTAGCCCCTCTGCTCCCTTCCCTTCTCCATCCAGACCAGGTGGGATTTGTTATGGGCCGACAACCCTCCGACAACACCCGTAAATTTATAAATTCCCTTTGGGACGCCGCTAAACATAAACGCCCCAGCCTATTCATTTCCTTCGACGCTGAAAAGGCTTCATTGGTATTTCTTGAAGCACACTCTTCACAAATTTGGCTTTCCCCCATTACTCATACAGGCAATTATGGCGTTATATACATCTCCCACGGCCTGCATCTCGATGATGGGCTTCTTATCCTCTCCGTTCCCCATCACCAATGGCACACGCCAAGGATGCCCCTTATCCCCTCTGCTATATACGCTCGCATTGGAACCGCTCGCGGTCAATATCCGTTCCGACCCCTTGATAACGGGTTTCCCTTTGCCTGACGGCACCACTAGTACATTGGGATTATTTGCGGATGACATTTTGGCCTCTGTCACCTCCCCGGAGCGCTCTCTCCCCGCTCTTTTCTCTCAATTGTCCCTTTATTCCAGGGTCTCCTATCACACTATTAATATCTCTAAAACGCAGGCCATGTGTCTCCATCTGGACCCTGGTCGCAAAGCGCACCTTTCTTCCACTTATAAATTTGAATGGAGATCATCTCATCTCTCCTACCTAGGTATTAAATTGCCTAAATCTTTGCACGACCTCAATAATCTCAACATTGTGAAAATTTGGGACTCAGTAAAACGCGAAATCATCAGGTGGCGGGGCTTTGAACTGTCCTGGCTGGGTAGGGTAAATGCCCTGAAAATGACAGCCCTCCCTAAATTGCTATATGTGTTGCGGACAATCCCTGTTAAACCCCCCCAGGGTCTCCTGCACTCTATCCAAAAATTCTTTGTCGCTTTTACATGTGTTAAGAGCAGATCCAGAATAGCGAACCGCACCCGCTTCGTATCTCGACTACAGGGTGGTCTGGGAGTCCCTCATATAGAATCTTACCACGAGGCTTGTATACTATCACAGACATTCCCATTCCTCTCGAACATTCATCCACCTACCTGGACTACCCAGGAACATGATGTTATTTCCCCATTTACGGTTGATCAACTCTTGTGGCTACATCGCCACAAGCGACCGCGGCTCCCTCCTTTGCCCCCAACAACTAGACATACCCTTGACACATGGGACAGGGCGGCCAAGCGTTTTCCCTCTTTACATCGCCTTACCCGCATCACCCCCCTGCGAACTCTGGAGTTATTGATTCCGAATTTACAGCTCTCCCATTGGGCTCGCCCTGGTTTTTGCACGTTGGGTGACCTATATGTAAACGGTGGGCTCGCCCCCTTCTCTTATTTTCATTCCACGTACGACATTCCCAATCGTGACTTTTTTAAATATCTCCAGATCCGTCACCTACTCGGCTTGCTGCCCTCTCCTGTGTGTCACTCTTCCCCGTTCCTCCTCCAGTTGTCCTCTTTGCGCGACTCAGCCCCTAGGTTCCCAAAGGCCATTTCTATGTGGTACTCCCTTTTAATAGCCCGTTTCTCCGCCCGTAAGTTACCGCATATGCTCGCCTGGGAAAGGGATCTGCGCGCAGAGATTCCCCTAGAATCATGGATGGAGGCGGAGGAGGCGATGCGGGGGGTCACCCACTGCACCAACCACATAGAGCTCCAGAAAAAACTCAGCTGCCGTTGGTACCTCACCCCAGTCCGTCTCGCACACATGTGGGCTACCCAATCCAGGCTATGCTGGAGAGGATGTGGTCAAATGGGCACTATGCTTCATATTTGGTGGGATTGTCCGGTGCTGCAGCCACTCTGGAGGGTAGTGTTTGATATGTTGCGCCAACTTTTTCGCTGCCCCTTTGATTTTCTTCCGGAACTGGCGCTGCTCCATATGTTTCCTGACCCCATTCCACCTCCATCTCGTAAACTGCTCATTCATGTTCTCTTGGCTACTAAATTGTGTATAGCCAGACAGTGGAAATCGCCTTCTCCCCCCTCCCCCACCGATGTTGTTTCCACTATTGAACGACATAGAATCCTTGAACAAATGTCCCACGACGCTTCCTGCACCGCACACATATACATGAAAACTTGGACCCCTTGGCTCACGAGCCGGCTCCTTTCTGAATACTGTTGACTTAGAGACCCGTGTCTTTCCTCTATAGAGCTGGCGTGGGCTTGACCTCACCTGACCAGCGTTCCTTTCTTGGCGGCCTTGATCTGTGCGGGTGATGGTTTTATTGTGTCTGTGGAGGTCGTACACTCTCTCGTGGTCCTTTTGGACTGCTAATTGTGCAGACGTGGTTTCTAGTGCATCGCTGTAACGTGTTCTCAACATAAAAATTGTATTACTTTGTTTTTTGTTTGGCTCTGGTAGCCATTGGTTCTGTATGTTTGTACTTTGCAATCCCGTTTTTGTGACATTTGCTTTCGTTGTACTCAAATGGAACAATATCACCGGATACGACTAGATTGGCAGGTTCTCCGCTTAAGGCTGATTTCGACCCTCCATCTACTCTATACGCTCGTGCCTCTCGGCCTCCGTGGTGTATCTTGCCTTTTGTTATCTCCTTGTATCTCTATCTCATGTTTTTAAACCGTGTCTGTGATACTACTGTACCGTCCTGCGAGGCGGGTGCCTTTATATTTTCTTTTAATTATGTGCACGGATGTTACTTTTTCTGTATTGTACTATGATTCCGGTGAATAAAAGTTTTAAATTGTAAAAAAAACAATTGTTTGTTATGGGACAGATTAAGGACTTTAACCTTCTTAAATCTGAATTTGAATTAGATAATAGACATAAATTTTGGTATAATCAATTAATACATGCACATAATTCCACGAAAAATAAGAAGATTTTTGATGTTAGGACACACGATCTGTTTGAATTTTTGCAAAAAAATGCTAAAAGGAAAAGGACACTTAGTTTTATTTATAAAATTTTGATTAGAGAAATCGAAACAGAGTTTCGTGGCAATATCAAGAAGAAATGGGAAGAGGATATTGGTACTATTGATGAGGCCTCTTGGAATCGTATATTAAAATACACAGGGTGTTGCACTATAAATAAACAATACCAATTTACACAACTTAAAATTATTTATCGGTTATATTATTCCCCACTTCAGCTATGGAAAATCAAGTGTAAAGAAAACGCAGACTGTCCTAGATGTGGCTACCTTGATGCGGGTCTACTCCATCTTTGGTGGGAATGTCCTATGATAAAAAAATTTTGGGAAGATGTATTTACTTTTGTCAAAACAAAATTCAGATGTAATGGTATAATGGACCCAAAGGTCGTGATCTTAGGAGATGTGGAACAGTTTGGCAGATTTAATAAAATTTTTAGAAAGATTTTTTTCTTGGGGAGACTATTGATCCTTAGGTATTGGTTTAATAAAAAAGCCCCTTGTCTTGCTCAGTGGCTAAAATTGATAGAACGAATTATAAAATACGAACATTATAGAAGTTTGGAGTCGAAAAAGAAAAAGAAAGAGTTCTACCTCACTTGGAGTTTTTGGTAAGATTGATTTTTTTTTTGATTTTTTTTCCCCCAGACCTTGCCTTGAGGGGGTGGGTGGGGGGTGGGGGTTTTTTGTAAAAGGAAGAATAAAGAGAAGGAAAGAAGGAAAAAAAGGAAAAAAAAAAAAAGTCAGTGTTGCCAGTTGATGTGTAAAGTCAGTGTTGCCAGTTGATGTGCGGTGGTGCTGGAAAAAAAAAAAAAAGAAAAAAAAAGAAAAAAATCTCATCCTTTGGCTTTCAATACCACCTGTATGCTGATGACACTCTGATCTATCTATCATCTCCTGATCTCTCTCACTCTGTCTTAGATTGTGTAACTAACTGTTCGCCTCTGTCTCTACCTGGATGTCTGCACATTTCCTGAAACTCAATCTCTCCAAAACCAAACATCTCATCCTTTCTCCCTCCAATGCTAAGGCTCCCCCATCAGTTTCCCTCAATGTAAATGGTGCTATCATCTCCCCGTCCCCTCATGCTCGCTGTCTTGGTGTCACCCTTGACCTTTTGTTCACCCCCCACATTCAGTCTGTCTCTAAAAACTGCCATCTCCATCTTAAAAGCATTGCCCGCATCCGTCCCTTCCTAACACAGGATGCCACTAAGGCTCTTGTCCATGCTCTTATCATCTCCCATCTTGATTATGGTAACTCTGTCTTAGCTGGTCTTCCTCTTAACCGTCTCACCCCTCTACAATCCACCATGAATGCTGCTGCCAGACTTATCTTCCTCTCCCATCGCTTTACTAACACCTCTCCCCTCTGTCAGTCTGTTCACTGGCTGCCTGTGCGCTTCAGGATTCATTTCAAGATCCTAACTCTTACTTTTGACTCTTACTTTCAAAGCCCTTCACAGTGGTTCCCCTACCTACATCTCCTCACTCTTCTCTAAATACACTCCTAACCAGTCTCTCCGCTCATCCAATGACCCCCTTCTATCCTCTCCTCTGATTCCTAGCTCTCATGCGCGCTTACAAGATTTCTCAAGGGCTGCCCCTATCCTCTGGAATGCCCTCCCCCGACCTATCCTTCTTTCCTCCTGCCTTCGGTCCTTCAAAAAATCCCTCAAGACCCACTTTTTTATGGATGCTTAAAACATTGCACATTAACGCACTCCCATATTCCTTTAGGTCATCTTACCTAGTCCCTCTCCTGCAATACTTATAATAGTGTGGCTGGTCCATCCCTAACATTGGCACTTTTACCTTTTACCTATTGTGTAATACACCCAAACTCACTCTAGATTGTAAGCTCTTTTGAGCAGGGCCCTCCTCACCTGTTGTTTCTGTAAGTCAAATTGTAATGTTACATACTACTTGTTATGTCCTGTCTACCCGTTGTACAGCACTACGGAATTTGATGGCGCTATATAAAACAATAAATAATAATAACCACACAACTCCCATGAACTGGGCTAGACCTGGGATATTAATGGAGTTCCTTAAGTTATCTCCATTTCATTGGTTCTGACTAACGATATTCTTCTCCTTCCAAATGAAATTCAAACGTATTGTTTACTCCTACTTTTTTTCCCCAAGAAAAAATCCCAAAGATTATTAATATGATTGATATATTGCTTATTAATTTATATTATTTTATGGTGGATTTAGCTGTTTATTTCATGTAATACATTTTGTGCCAAATGTAATTTTTCATGGTCTAGTAATGGTCTAGTTCAGTGGTCGCAAACCTTGGTTCTCGCTCCCCTCAAACAGTTTAGGTTTTCAGTATGGAAAGTCAGCAAAAGCAGTTCAGTACATCATTCTGTACTTCAGACAGATCCACATGCTATTGAAAGAGCAGCCTGGGTTTGTGAATACATATTTTAGAACTTTAAAGTAGGCTGTGAGGACTTGGGAACCATTGGTTGTAACATCAGACTGAATGCATGATTCTTGATCACCATGGAGCAGAGACCTGTTCTTCTCCAGCACAGATCTCTATGATTTGCTGTACAGATCATCGGTATATGATGACATATTAGATCACAGAGTGCTGGGCTGGAGGACCACAACTCTCCACTGACTCCATTATACCTCTATTGAGGGAGCTCTAGAAAGGGATGTGAAGGAAGCAGAAGTGTTTGTGGGCTAGACATCTGAGGCAACCTGCTAAAAATGCTATGAAAACAATTATGAATGATATGATCTCAATTATATGTAATTTACAGGTGCACATGTATGTTGCATGTTTGCGTCAATGACAGATCTCCAAATATGTATATCTTTGGGATACTTGAGTAAAGAGTAACATTTTCATGGGTTTGCTTTAGTAGCCCAGCTGGGATTGGTTGGAAGACCTCCAGCGTATCTGCAATTCATCTCAATTTCATGATGGTAATAAAGCCTACACTGAGAATGTGTGTTTGCACTCTGAATGTAACAGAATAGCTATGAAAAACACCCTTTACAGCTTTAAGCAGCACACTTTGATGATTCCACTGGTGTTCCCAAAGTAAATAAAATCTAGCATTTTACTTATTAAGTCTACGTGATATTTCTAATTTAAACCATTTTGCAACACAAAAATGAATTGATGTAAAAGTTTGCAGCCTCCATCACAGTGCACAGTACCAGCATGGGAGATAACACATTTTTTTTCTCCTATAACTAAAACAAGGAACTCAGAGAGGATAATTGTGTTTGCTCTCTTATACCACATTTTGGCAGCTAAATGTCTCATTAAACTGAAAAAAGAAACTGTGTCATTTAACTTGAGGTACTCTGTTTCAACCCAAACATCAGTTTGATGTTTCTACAGCAGTAATCTATTGTTATCTCCAATGATAAATACCCTATCTAATCTAAGAATCCAGTAACCAAAAAGAAAACATCGAAACTGTGTATGCTGGAAAGTGCACATGTGAAAAGAAAGACAGCTTTATAGAATCTATACATTCTAAACAAAGCCCTGCACAGCCTTTAAACACATTAAGACATTATCGAGGTTGTCTGCGTACCATTAGGTTAAATGTTACGCTGTTACATTACTAAGCCTCGATGGTATATATATTTTTTTCATTTCCTTTTGATGTTCTTTCTTATAATCTTTTTATAGTATAATCACACATTTTGGGATGTGTGTGATCAAAGGAATGTTATAGCTTCAGAGGCTAAGCCTGCATATTGGATCTATAATTCACTGAATTCATTAGATTTAATGGTATTCTCCAGAGAATAACGGGAAAAAATGTGTATTAAAAAGAAATAAACAGAGGGGTGAATAATAAAAGTTCAGGAAGTTGTGTGTATTTTCTTCCCCTTCTCAAGACATCTGGTGATCAGGAGCCAGTCTATGTCTTCACCACTTTCCCATAGAACTGGTGACACAAAATTGCCACCTGTTAACCAGTTGAACCTCATTCTCCAAGTTGCAGTTTTGCAGCAGGTTACTTATTATCGGTTTTCTTATTATTCTTCGCTAATGCTTGTCTGGTGCTTGGAGTCATGTTTTGCCTCGGCTAGCGTTCGACAAGCTCTGTTACCTACTGGCAATTACTTAATCTACCTGCATGTAAGTATTAGTCTAAGTATTTTGTTTTATTTAATACAATTTAGTCTACTTATTTCAGATGTGATTATATATACAGTATCTCACAAAGGTGAGTACACCCCTCACATTTTTGTAAATATTTTATTATATAATTATATTATATAAAGCCATCCATAATACTGTTCCTCCATACATTTCTGACCGCATTAGCAAATACTCTCCTACTCGATCCCTACGTTCTTCCCATGGGCTAAGGCTCTCCTCCTCACTCATCACCTCTTCCTTTTCCCGTCTACAAGATTTCACTCGAGCTGCCCCATATCTCTGGAATCTACTTCCACCAAACCTTCAGCATTCACTCTCCCTCCCGACATTTAAGAAACATCTCAAAACCCACTTCTTCAGAGAAGCATACCATCTTAGCTGCTAGAACTTCCTTGTCACCGATACAACCACCTCTCACCCTTTCTCTGTGCCTTATGTTTGTCACCCCATTTCCCTCTAGATTGTAAGCTTGTAAGCAGGACTCTCTCCACCTAATGTATCGGTTTGTCTTAGTCTGTCAATTCTCGTCTTGTCATACCCCTTGAATTTATGTATTGTATTAAGCGCTGCGTAAACTGTTGGCGCTATATAAATAAAAGATAATAATAATAATAATTATATCTTTTCATGTGACAACACTGAAGAAATGACACTCTGCTAGAATGTAAAGTAGTGAGTGGACAGCCTGTACAACCAGAGGCGTATATAGGGTATGGCAGCCATGGCACGTGCCATGGGCGCCATCTCAAGGGGGGCGCCGGTGAGCGGCTTTTAAATGCCGTTTTTTTTTTTTATGCGGAGGAGAGAGAGGGGAGCCTAGCAACCGCTCGGCGCCCCTCATTCTCCTCCATGAGCCCTCTACCCCCGTCCCGGTGCCGGCATTTCATGCAGAGCTCGCCGGCACCAGCGAGCGGCTTTTAAACACTGATGCGGAGGAGAGAGAGGGGCGCCTAGCAACCGCTCGGCGTCCCTCGTTCTCCCCCGCATCAAAAAAACAGAAGACAGCGTTTAAAAGCCGCTCACTGGTGCCCGCTGCTTCACTGCTGGGCGCCGAAATATGACGTCATATTACGGCGCTCAGCAGTGAAGCAGCGTGCACCAGCGAGCGGTGTAGGAAGATAGCAGCTTCGTGCTCCTGTCGCTGGACTTCAAGGTGAGAGGGGGGGAGGGGGTAAAAAGTGATAAGGGAAGGAGAGGGGGGTAAAAAGTGATAAGGGAAGGAGAGGGGGGTAGAAAGTGATAAGGGAAGGAGAGGGGGGTAAAAAGTGATAAGGGAGGGAGAGGGGGGTAGAAAGTGATAAGGGAGGGAGAGGGGGGGTAGAAAGTGATAAGGGAGGGAGAGGGGGGTAGAAAGTGATAAGGGAGGGAGAGGGGGTTGTTACAGGGTCACCGTACCCAAGGCTGGGTACCCCTGTTTGAGGGCTGAGGAATCACCAGTCAGTCCCTCATACGGATAGCACTCAGCTATCCACGGATCATCCAGACCACCATTCGTAGTAAACCAAGAAGAACTCTCTTTATTACAAACACACAGAACTTATATACAATCTCAATGCAATGTGTACCGAACCCAACCCCCAATCCCATCAGCCACATCCCATCACAAATCCCATCAGTATACAGGGGATGTATCAGGTGAGGGGATTACAGAATACAATGGGTTTCCCCACCTGTGTTATCCCCCCTGTAGTGCGGGTGCCGTCTGGGCAGACAGGGCTGTGCTGGCTGATTAAGAGCCCCAGCCAGATTATAGGATCGTCTCTTTGAAGGCTGGGGCTGAATCCACATCAGTCTCTGGGCCGGTTACACAATAAACACAATATAATATATTACCGGGTCACGGTATACAGAACCGGACACAAAAGCGCTCCGTGACCCGGCTAAACTTCATATGACATATGAGCCAGCTAGCCTGGCCCTGTCACAGATCTCCCCCTTGACCAACGGTCCGGCAGACCAGGCAGATCCACACGGGTCTGCTGCAGGCTGTCCGAGTGGACAAAGTTCAAAGGTGCAGGCCTTAGTTCATGGCCCCCTTTGTCAGAATCATCCATTGAAGGTGGGCCAGGGCCCTGGTTGCCCAAAAGGATAGTCAGTAGTCCTCTTTGAATTGGAGGACGGTCCCAGCTCAGCCGGGGGCACATGGCTATCCCCCTCACCGGGGTAACAGGGGCACGTGGAGACTCTTGCTCCCTAGTCTTGGGAACTGAGTCTGGGGCAGCTGCCAGGCCAGGGCGGTTGCATGGAAGGAAAGCCCTGCTGATCGGGCCGGGGGCACTCGGGGAACCAGGGAAACACGTAGAGGTAGTAAGCGAGGCCTCTACCGGGACACTGGAGTGACCTAGGGGACACTCTGGGACAGGAACAGGTGCCCTTACAGGGTTATTGGGCGAGCTAAGCAGCTCTGCGGGGTACTCAGGGGACCCAGGGGAATACTCCGGGGCAGGGACAGGTGCCAATACTGGACCACCGGGAGGGTTAAGCAGACCCTCGATCTTCCTCTCTGGGACAGGTGCCTCTGCCTGGGCACGGGGAGAGTCAGAGGAACACTCTGGGACAGTGACCTGGGCTTCTAGGAGGACACTTGGGGAACCAGGGATCACTTCGGAGAACACAGGGATAGGAACCAGGGCCTGCGCCAGGCTACTGAGAGGACCCAGGGAACTCGGCACCCCCTCTGGCGTCCTCGCTAGGTTAGGGAAAGGTGCCTCTACTGGGTCACCAGGGACTTCATAGGGAACCTCTGGGGCAGTGACCCGGGCTTCTTCCAGGACACTCAGGAAATCAGGGGGACAGTCTGGGGCACTGGCTTCTACGGACATAGCTAGGGGTTTGGTGAGGGGGATTGTGCCACTTACTCGGGCGGTGGGGACAGTCATCTCTTCTGCCGGGTTAGAACAGCCAGGGTTGTTGGTGAGGACTTGGGTCGGAGCTTTTGGCTTCCTCCTCCGCTTCTTCTTGCTGGCGAGGACCTCGGTTCTTCTCGCCAGGGCAGGGGCCGCAGAGTAGGTGAAGAGGACCTCGGTCCCACTCCCGCAAGTTGTAGTACCATGCTCCCAGTCTCCTTGTAACTCCTGAAGCTCTACTCTCCGCAGCAATTCTTTATAGTCCCTCTCGAGCTGCCATTCCTCTTGGACCAGGCAATCCATAACCGCCTCCAGCTCGGGGGGAATAGCATAAACCAGGACTTCTGCACGGTTGTCCCAGATTGTATCCCTGCGGTACTGGCAGGGGCTTCCGAAGGACGAGTCAAATTGGAAGGCATCATATATCAGTCCTGGGTCGACGGGGCAATACAGCATCAGAGGGTCGCTGTGGTCTTCACCTGCTAACTGCTGGGAGAATCCCTGGTAGCGGCTCTGGAGGTCGAGTTCTGCATATATGAGACCTCTCAATTCTTCTTCCCACTCCGGCAACGGGTTCTCCCCCAGGAGTGGAACTCGTAGATCCCACATTGTCCAGTACTGTGCCCAGTATGATTCGAAGTGGGGATGGGAGAAATCATCCCTCCAGTCTGCGGGCGCAGACTCTAACTGCCTCTGCTGGTGTTCCAGCTCACACACCTCGGCTGTAACCCGGTCTGTCTCACCCTCTGGTTCTCGGAAGGGTTGGATATCCTGGTATGATATTTTGGTGTTCTGTTCCCCTAGTCTGGGAGATACAGACCCACTCTGGCTCAGTTCCTGGTGACACATTTTAATCACCGCCGTCACTTGCTCCGATGTAGCCCCTCCTGGGTACAGGGATAGGTGCCATAGAATGTTCTTTTGTAGAGCACTCAGTCCGAGGCTCTCCTCTGGGGCATCCTGGTGCCGGTCCATCTCTCTGCAGTCCGCAATCAGAGTAGCCTTTCCTTTGCTACAAACCTCCAGGAGCTCTCTTGGTGTCTCTCGTCTGCAATCCCAGTTGGTGGTTTGGATTTCACCCAAGTCGTGGGATTCTTCCCACCGCTGCCAACCAATGTTACAGGGTCACCGTACCCAAGGCTGGGTACCCCTGTTTGAGGGCTGAGGAATCACCAGTCAGTCCCTCATACGGATAGCACTCAGCTATCCACGGATCATCCAGACCACCATTCGTAGTAAACCAAGAAGAACTCTCTTTATTACAAACACACAGAACTTATATACAATCTCAATGCAATGTGTACCGAACCCAACCCCCAATCCCATCAGCCACATCCCATCACAAATCCCATCAGTATACAGGGGATGTATCAGGTGAGGGGATTACAGAATACAATGGGTTTCCCCACCTGTGTTATCCCCCCTGTAGTGCGGGTGCCGTCTGGGCAGACAGGGCTGTGCTGGCTGATTAAGAGCCCCAGCCAGATTATAGGATCGTCTCTTTGAAGGCTGGGGCTGAATCCACATCAGTCTCTGGGCCGGTTACACAATAAACACAATATAATATATTACCGGGTCACGGTATACAGAACCGGACACAAAAGCGCTCCGTGACCCGGCTAAACTTCATATGACATATGAGCCAGCTAGCCTGGCCCTGTCACAGGGGTAGAAAGTGATAAGGGAGGGAGAGGGGGTAGAAAGTGATAGGGGAGGGAGAGGGGGTAGAAAGTGATAGGGGAGGGAGAGGGGGGTAGATATAAGAGTGTGCATTAATGTGTGGATGCATTGAGTGAATGAGAGAGAGCATGAGTTAATATGTGAATGTATTGTCTGAATGAGGGAGAGCATGAGTTAATGTGTGGATGAATTGTCTGAATGAGGGAGAGCATGAGTTAATGTGTGGATGAGTTGTCAGAATTAAAGTGTGAATTAGTGAGTGATTGTAAAAGTGTTTGTGTATCATAGATGTATAATTGTGGAAGGGCAAAGATGGCACTAGCAGGAGGTTTGAGCCTTGGGGACCAAGATGGCACTGGCCGGACTGTTTGGGGACAAAGTTGACTTGTGCTGGGCTATTTGGGGACAAAGATTGCAAATCTTATGTGTGTAATCCGGGTGCTGGCCAGGTTCTATGTGGGCAGTGTGGATGCCAGGGCTTGCTTTGGGGTGTGCAACCTGTGATCTATGCCTGTAATTTAGGGGGTTTTAAATATACCTTTAATGCCGTGTTTTTATGTGAATTCCAATTGATTTTTACCTGCAAAGCTGGGTTTTTGTGTTATTCTGTAGATCCATATCTGCTATGCTATGTTTCCATACATTATTTATGTGTACCTGCAAATACAGGGTTAATATGTCTTATTCAGTTGATCTACACCTGCGATGCTACGTTTCATATTATTATTGTATACCTGCAAATACAGGACTTGTATGTCTGATTCTGTTTATTTGATATATATACCTTCAGTGCTGAGATCACAAGTGAATTTCAATTGATCTGGGTTTGTGTGTTGATCTATACCCGCTATCAGCAGCAGGGACTAATATTTATATATATATGGGCAGCAGGGGCTAGTAAATGGGTTTTAGATATTTGGACAGGGGAGCAATTTCAGTGCTTGCCATAGGCGCTATTTTCAGTAGATACGCCTCTGCGTATGTCTAAACCTTGGCAACAACAGTGAGTACACCCCTGAGTGGAAATGTCCAAATTGGGCCCAATTAGCCATTTCCCCTCCCCAGTGTCATGTGACTCGTTAGTGTTACAAGGTCTCAGGTGTGAATGGGGAGCAGGTGCGTTAAATTTTGTGTTAACGTTCTCATACTCTCTCATACTGATCACTGGAAGTTCAACGTGGCACCTCATGGCACTCTCTGAGGATCTGAAAAAAAAGAATTGTTGCTCTACATAAAGATGGCCTAGGCTATAAGAAGTCACTCAGACTTCTCATTCCAGGACAATTCATTCCGCAATCCGGGACATGTGGTCACCCTAGTGTAGCCTCATTTTCACAGCGCATTTGGAATGCGTGATGCATTGTTTCAGAACCTATATAAACTCTTCATCACACAAGGATGATCTGTGCCCTTGTAATTTAGTTGCAATCTAACAATGCACAAATTAGAACCCATCATACTAATGTCTTACAAATCGACTATCTCATTAGCTTTTGATTTATAAAATGAAGGCAAATGCAGGGCAAAAGAGGCAGCTGCCCAAGACCCAGGCTGACCTTATGGGCCTTATTTTTTCTATGTTGTGTTCTCTCATTCACAAGAAAAAAGAAAATACTTTACAGTAACACTAATGTGGGGGAATTTCCCCCAACCTATTTTTGTGTTATTTTGCAATAAATCAGAGCACATGAGAGAACCTCACAGAAACGACTTGCTCAAGTGAGGCAAGCTAATCAACATCAATTATATTTGGACATGAGAATTTAAGAGCATTCAGAGAAATGACAGCATAAATGAGGCGCCAAGCACTAAAAGCAATATTTCCTTTACCTCGCAATATTGTTTTACTGTGTTCAAAACAAACATTTTGGTAAGTGTTATAGTTCTGCTTGGAAGCAGTCAACATGTCAACACTGAGCCGGTTGCAATTAAGTGCATATCATCTCCCCTCCCTTGGCTAAGAGTTTTTGATGTACTTTGTAACATAGAGGCAAAGCCAGGCTTAGATTCACTCCAAGCAGTTTCCATTAATGGCCTCTCCAAGACAAGAACTTCTGGCACCCAAAGACTGCCTGCTAGTAAGAGTGCAGAATTCTGCCAAGTTGGCTGTGAAAAGTAATTCAGACACATTTAAAATTAAGTCCTGCTTGTAAAAACAGTCAGTCATGTGTTTTTAATAAAAAACTGGAATATAACTACAGAATTTAACATTTTTTTCCTCTACAGGCAAAATAAGCCTTACCTCTTAAGCAATAAAATGTCAGTAAGCCACTCACTTTACTTTGTGCATTTTTGGCCTTACAAACCCATTAGTTAAACAAGTCTACTATATAATTTGAGACAAGTACTGCAAAATTCATTTCCTAAAACGTATGTGTTATTTCACAATGTGTTCATATAATTATTATAGGTTGTTGAGTACCAGGGAGTCAGTAATGTGTCTACCACCCACTTTAGCTACTTAGCTACTTTAGCTATTTAAAACTGGAGGACAGCACACATTTGAGAAAATAGAATATTGGAGTGAGGTGCAACAAAGATGGACAAAAGCCTCTAAATTTTCTAACCAGAATTAGTATAATCTTATGAACACTCAAAATAAAAACGCTAAGCTTTATTCCAAATAACATAATTCCAAAAAATGTCAACCCCAACAAAAAAGGTTTTCATTAAGGTACAAAACACAAGGCAAAACATGCAAACTACAAAAGAGTGGGTTATTTATACTTTAAATACCGTATTTGCTCAATTATAAGACGACCCTGATTATAAGACAACCCCCCCAAATCTTAATATTAATTTAGGAAAAAAAGAAAAAGCCTGAATATAAGACGACCCTATAGGAAAAAAGTTTTACCAGTAAATTTTAATTCATTTAAACTATTTTTTTAATAAAAGCTATGATTGAGAAAAATATTTTGGTTTTATTTCCTTCTGTTTTCCAACCTGCCCCCCAGTTATGCAGATCTGCCCCAGAAATGCCTTATACCCCCTATATGCCACTGTGCCCCATGATATGCCTTTTAACCCTCTAAATGCCACTGTGCCCCATGATATGCCTTTTAACCCTATATGCCACTGTGCCCCATGATATGCCTTTTAACCCTATATTCCACTCTGGCACTTAGAGGGTTAAAAGGCATATTATGGGGAAGAGTGGCATATAGGGAGGTTTAAGGCATTTCAGGAGGCAGAGTGGCATTAAGGGGGTTAAAAGGCATTTCACAGAGCACCCTGCCTCCAGAAATGCCTTATGCCCCCCATTTAACACTCCCCCCCCGCCCCCGCCCCACTTACCGGTACTTCTGAGTCTCCTGTCATGTAGCTGGGGCAGCGTGTAGACTCACGCCGCAGCCGGAAGGAGGCGTGGCTAGCAGCGGGGGTTGTCTGCGTGCATCGCGCAGACATTCCCCGGCTGTCAGAGATCACAGTTCCCCGCGCCGGCGCCGGTGCCGGTGCCGCACAGGTGCGGGGAACTCTGATCTTTGACAGCCAGGGAAGGTCTGCGCGATGCACGCAGACAACCCCCGCTGCTAGCCACGCCCCCTTCCGGCTGCAGCGTGAGTCTACACGCTGCCCCAGCTACATGATGAGTGGGGCGGGGGGGAGTGTTAAATGGGGGGCATAAGGCATTTCTGGAGGCATTTCTAGACATCTACACGCTGCCCCAGCTGCACACCGGGGACCCTGAAGTACCGGTAAGTGGGGCGGGGGGGTTGAGACAGGAGGATCCAGATCCCCTGCAGCTGCGGGGGATCTGGATCTTAGTCGTCTCATAGTCAGACTTTGAGGTCTGATTATAAGACAATACCGATTATAAGACGAGGGGTATTTTTCAGAGCATTTGCAAATATGCAAATATGCAAATATGGTAATACCCAAATGTCCATGAGCCTGAAGGTCCACCACATTATAGTTTACATCTATCAAGACTACCTACTGATCAGGATAAACACCATGTGGATTCCTGTTCAAGAGCAATAGTCCTCCTGAAGAGGCCAGTTGCTCCAAAATTACATACGTGCAGCCACATGTCATGTTTTCAAGCTCTTGCAGCTTGCAACTTAACTTAACCAGCCACCAGCTGCACCCCATAGGACCTAATCTAAGGATGGAGGGTCAATAATGGTAAGTACTTGGCCCTATTGGCCACTGGCCAACAGGACATTTTCCCGACGTGATAGATAGCCTAGGCCTGATATTAGCACAAGAGAAAATGTAGTATTTAGTTGATACTTTTCATCAGACCAACATAGAAAACAGGTTAAAGTTACATGTCCTTCCATGACCTGAGGGGTCTCTAAGGGCCTGTAAGGTATCTTTTTACATCTTTTTTATGTTGACACAATAAAATATATCAACGTTAACTAACTTTAACTCTATAGTCCCCTTTAAAGGATATGGAATACTATCCTGATATAGTGAATAGGAAACAAGGCATAGTAATCTGCTGGTAAGTGTACTGTCCCTATAAAATACCCTTTATATATATATATATATATATCTATATACCGTATTTGCTCGATTATAAGACGAGGTTTTTTCCAGAGCAAATGCTCTGAAAAATACCCCTCGTCTTATAATGGAGGTCGTCTTCTAATCAGACCTCATTCTGCTGGGGCTGTGCTGCTTACCGGGCTTTGATCGCGAGCACGTCTCTGCTATTAGCAGCAGGAGAACAGGAAGGTAGCACATAACTCCTCACATAACTCTGCCTCCCCCCTCCTTCCTCTGGGGGCGGGGCCAGAGAAGTTGCTCGCACAGCCGGGCCCCTGCAGAAGTCTGCGAGTGGGAGATCTGCATTTCAGGTAAGGGGGTGGGGGGTTTGAGCGTGTGTGTGTATGTGTGATTAATGGAATGAATGAGTATTTAAATGTTTGTGAATGAGTGTGTGTGTGTGATAGGATGGATGTGTAAGAGGGGTGGGGGTGGTAGCATGGCATAGGGAGGCTGTAATCACACTTCTAACATCCCCAGGTTCCAGCATGTACTGGCTGCCTTGGCTTGATAGGAGTGTGATTGCTGTTAGCAGTATATATATATATATTTATATATCTATATCTCCAGAAATGCATTTTAACCCCCTATATGCCACTCAGCCCCATGATATGCCTTTTAACCCCCTATATGCTAGAGTGGCATATAGGGGTATAAGGCATATCATGGGGCAGAGGGGCATATAGGGGGTTAAAAGGCATATCATGGGGCACAGTGGCATATAGGAGGGTATAAGACATTTCTGGAGGCAGAGTGGCATAAAGAGGGTTAAAAGGCACATCATGGGGCAGAGTGGCAAATAGGGGGGTATAAGGCATTTCTGGGGGCAGAGTGGCAAGCCTGGGGGCAGATGTGCATAACTGGGGGGGGGGGCAGGTTGGCAAATAAAAGGAAATAAAAAATATATTTTTCTCAATCATAGCTTTTATTAAATATGAAAATTAGTTTACATGAATTAATATTTACTAGTAAAACTTTTTTCCTACAGGGTAGTCTTATATTCAGGCTTTTTGTTTTTTCCTAAATTAATATTTTGATTTTGGGGGGTCGTCTTATAATCGAGCAAATACGGTATATATATTTTTATTTTTTTTAATTTTTTTTTTAAAACCTTGTAAATCCTTTTTAAAACTCACACTCATTGAGTGCACACACGTTGCACAATATTAAATGACAGTAGAAGTCACAATAAGCTTAAATACATATATATGCTTAAAAATAAGCATAGAAGTATATTTAGAAGACACACCAGCATTTAATTAAAGAGTAGAACAAATATTGCAGAAATAAACTGCTGCATGATTTTCCACTTTGTAACTCAGTCAAACACAATATTTATGTTGTTGCTGTATCATAATTTGTTAGGTACAACCACATTAACTCATTATGTAATACATTTCTCATAACCAATTGCTTTGGAAAAACACAAAGGGAGTCCCAATTAATCAATACTAAATTATTTCTAAACAAGAGGAACACAGTTGCCGGGGCCTAAACATACGTCAAATGACAGATTCCCTCCATATGCTACTGTATCTGGCGCATATTAAATCCTAATTAAGTCTCTAATCAACGTAACTGTGCATAGGGAAGCAGAGTTTTAAATTGCAGATGCAATATATAACTGAAACCATTCCAAAGTGAGAATGTTTGTAACCCCTAACGTAAAAATTCCACTAACAAAATGCATGTTTTATTGTAAAAAACTGTTTTTAAGGGGAGAAAAGTTGGCTTGGCATAACAATCCTTATCTATTCTGGATCTATTTTCAAAGATTTCAAGTGGTCAATTGAGTAAAGGGTCAACGCCCACTGACTAGACTCAACTAAAGTTGTACCTGTGCTGCAAATTGTGAGTTTATTTGTGAGGTTATGCAAGAGTCTGCAACTAAAAAGTTACAGATGAGGGCATGTGATTTGAATGTGAATTTGCATGTCCTAGTATGAAACTTGCAAAACAACCCCCTGATACATTAAAGAAATACATTTTCACAAGAATAAAGAAATAATACAATAAAAAAATGAAATGGTGGGCCCAATAAACCTTTATTAACAAAAGGTGGCCAAATCATTGCCCACCTCTTCCTCCACCCTTTTCCAGTGGAATGTAATTAAATAACCCTGGGAAGTGTATGCCCTTATGTGTATATATAATCGAAGGATCCAAGGTAATATAACCACAAGCGCCACCATATTGCCCAGAGTTTAAGTGAGGGCAAAATGACAGAGCTTTCCATGATGCCCTCTTCCCCAATTGGAGAATCAGGGAGAGGATGTTACCAGAATGGGCCGCCATTTGAGTGGAAGGTCCCACCCGGTAATGTCTGCAGAGATGCGGATAAAGATTGAAGATAGCAGATTCAAGATAGAAGAGAAGGGAGAAAATGCATTAGCGGAAGTTGTCAGCAGAAGTGGTCGGCAGAGCTCGTAGGGAAACATTTAGAGAGCGTAAAAAAGAGAGTGAAAGAGAAAGAGAGTTTGAGAGTGTGAGTGCATGTGGTCTCAGAAACAAAGAATCTGATGGCAGATTAACATTTGGCCCATCTAGTCTCCCCGTTTTTTCCTGCCGTAAGAGATTGAAACATCTATCAGTCCTTGGTCTGGTGCCATAGTGAGGAGAGCTTTAAGTCTATTCCATGCCTGTATAATGTAGACTGTTGTAATTTTAGGTATAGGGCTACCACTGCCAGCTGAATCCTGTTGTGAATGGCTTGTCACTGCTATTGACGAGTCCCTGTTCACGTCTGGGGCCACTCTGTATGTACAGTACATGTATGTCTTGTTGTCAGGGCTGACGACACAGCTGCCCAGGGCAAATACTTCCTTATGGACCATACACAGATGCACTTTGCCCCACTGATTATCTTTCAATGACCAGAATGAGCTGTGTGTCAGGGTGTGATTGGAGGCAGAAAACTGCGAGGAGTGTTTCCATTGATGGTTCCTGTCCATAGGGTGAACACAGTGCTTCCAGTGACAGGGTGTGTGTCTGTCACATAGGCTCAAGAGAAGTACAAGTACAGGAGGCAAGCGCACACAGTGAGGGCAAATAACTTGCTTATTGAGATGGTCAGAGCAAACATAAGTCTTTAACTTCATTAAATATTATATAACATACTTCAGCAATAAACATTCAGAACATTCATTTGCACTTTTATAAAAATGGTAATGTAAACAATTAACAATATACCGTTATGCTTTATGTTATCAGGCATTGTGGACTACATTGTAAATAGCAAAGGATATTTGTAAAATGAAAACATTATGTCTTTGGCTTCTAAATTCATATTTCACCTCTAGCATTGTTAACCTTTATCAGAGGGCACAAGGCCAATATTCCAAGATTTCAAAGTAAGGCAGTAATTGGATTGAGGCCATCGCGAAGAAAAAAAACCCCATATCTTTGACTCACTAATGTCAATCTTCCTGACCTGCTTGATCTCTTCAATAAATGCCAAGTAAGTTAATCCATACAAATCCTTAGCGCAACCTTGCCAAATCATACTGCACATCAATTTTATTTTAAGCTGATTGGGAAACAATAAGCATATTACAGGGAGGTATTAAACGCACAGGGTTAAATGAATGTGTTTGTGTCATAAATTATATATACACTTTTAATATTAACAATATATTTATAATCTAAATACAAAAGGAAATTGATTATTAACTCTAGCATAAATCTATTTGAACCCATATGTATCAAACGTCCTTATTTTGGAGCCACAGTCCCACCTTGGTACTTAATCCTAGTCTTTTTTCAGCCTTGATGTTTCTCCTTTGTTCGAACTTTGACTGATCCAGAAAGTTTCACTACTGGACTATTTGGGGCGCACTCATTCATAAAACAGGAAGTTTGGTTTCTTTTATTGTGTTGTTAACCATGCCACATGAATAGACTAAACCACCTTGAGTGGTACACATTGTCTGCCACTAGAATTCCCTATAATGCCTCTGAATATGTTGATAATGTATATCATGGTTCCTATTTTATAATAGAATTTTTTTTTTTAAACAGTATATATTTCTTTCTTTAATTTTTTTAAAGCAAATCTGAGTCATTTATTTAAAAAGAATGAACACAGTTTATGGTAGGGCATCTGCAGAGGTTTTCTATAACCATTATCTTGCCAACGATTTATTGTAACCAAAACAATGTGCGATATCATACAGCACATAACAACCTTTCATGTGTTCAGAAACATTAAAATTCCAAGTAATGATTTTCCTTAGGACAGACAACTGTTACAAAATATAAACATGGTTAGGTTACAAGGAAAGTATTTTTGCGACGCAAGTATTTCCGCTATGTGCTTTAAACGCCATATTGCTAAAATAAACTATCCCGGAAGTCATAGGTAATCTGTCAAATTCAGATTTGTACCCTTAAAGCCCTCAGGAATCCTATCTATTTCTATTTTATCCCTTGAACACTTTAATACGATTGTGGCCTCATTAATGACCAACTGTGAAACATTCCTAAAAAAGGGGAAAAGTGTGTGTGTGTTGGGGGAAGGGATGGACTGCCCTACGGGGATACCTGAAGATTTCCCAGTAAGCTGCCTCCACTGGGGCCATATGAAGCTGCACTAGCAAACTAGATTTTGCCCTTACAGCTACATTGGCTGCCGTGGTCAAGGGCATACATATGGCAGAGGCAAGCTGTATGGGGGCAAAGGTGGCATTCACAATTGTTTAGGGACAAAAGTGGCACATGTTTCTTGTGATGTCAGGGGGGCAATTTTCGCACCGGGGCCCTGTGGCTCCTAGTTATGTCCCTGTATTAAATTATATGAATTTGAAGGGAACATGCTAAGGTAAGCATATTAAGAAGATAAGGAAAGGATGGGTATAGAGATTATGAGAAATTATGTAAGGGAGCATGAAGATGGAGGGGGTGATTGTGGTGCAATATGGGATGATGATAGTAGGGGAGAGAAATGATGGTGGGAAGGAATATGATGATAGGAGGTATGAATATAGTGGTTGGGAGATAATGATTATGGTCGGGTATTGGAATGAATAAGGATGGGGGTAGGATGATCGTCAAGGCAGCACTACAGAAACACATACATAAATACAGCCACCCTAACACAATAAATATACATATACATACATATACACATAACCACTTTACATATACATGCATAACACACTAACAACATACATACAATTACACATACAGACACACACAGCCACTCTAACACCATATACTTAAATTTACATACACACACCACTCTAATGTCAAACATGTCTGCATAGATATACACACAGCCCTTCCAAAACAATAAAATTACACACATACACATAGCCACTCTAACAACATGCACATATTAACATACACACACAATTTAAAACAATACACTTACATACACATAGCTACTCTAAAATTTGTCACTATTCACACACATATATACATATACACATTCACATATCCATGCAGCTTACTTAACAACCCCCTCCCTCAGCCTCCCTCTTACATTTTTAGCTCTAAAGTTTTTTAGGAGAGCTACAAGTTTAGTTCCGCTGTTTATTACCTACCGTGAGAGTCATATCTCTGTTTTAAATACCTTTTCAGTAATTTATTTAAACACACGTGAAAACAGTTAATTGCATACTTATTATGTTTTTAACAAATTTTACTGGTTTCCCTGTTGGCCACAGCCCATTAAAACGCAGCGTTTGTCCCTGTTTTGAACAAAAAGTATTAGGATCAAAATGTGCAGTGTACCCAAAATGGCACCATGAAAAATGGGGCTGGTATTCAATTTATGACAATTAATCAGTAGAAAGATGTTACTAGAATCTTCATCTGCAGCATTTACCAGCAATACAACAAATTATCAGTGATCATTGGGCTAAACTAAAACAGAATCTTAGAAATGATTTGATACCCAGATTTTACTTAAGAACAAATATAAATAAAATTAATAGACAAATAAAACCGTTCCTGTCTGTTTTCAATTGTTCTCCAATCTCACTTTAAAGATTGAATTTAGCAAGATGACAAGTTGTTTTTAGACTAATCTAAAAACATTTGAGGTGGTTTGTAGTCTCCACGGTACATCTGTCCAGGCTCCCTTAAGCACAGTTCCTTTATAGGGTCTTCCTTTCCAGGTATGCTAATGGTTGGCCATAAATATCCATTCTGTTGGTAGCATTTCAGCTTCCAGCTGGTTCACACTCTCCAGAGATTTAAAATTTTGTTGATGTAACCCTTCACCTGTTGAGTTCCATAGGTTTCTCACAATGATGATGTGGCTGACATAGTTGGTTATTTGTGAAAAAAATGAAAACTTTATTGGAAATGGCCAAGCATATGTTCGTCATGTCATTTTGAGTGTTGTAATGTCATACAAATTTTTTTGCAGGTTAGGTCTCTTTCAAAAGCTCCAATGATTGTTCAGTGCACAGGAGGAAAGCAAGAGTACATCAGATTGATTTCTAGTTCCTCCTGACAGCCTGTGGATTGAAGTAGATTGTCACAGCAGGTTGCGACCATCATTAGCTCTAGTCTGAAAATAACTGATAGCAGATGGCATGCTCACATAAGCAAGAAACAAGCTTCCTTGTAAGGTCTGCAGGATTGTTGTCAAATCTGAACTTTATTTTCATGTTCTTTCTCTTCAGGCTCAATATAATATATAATATAATATTCCAAACTAAAGGCGAGTTTGAAAACAACTTTAATATACTGAAGAAGCTTCCAGCTTGGCACTTTCATGTCAATGCTGAGTTCAGGAAATGTTTTTCCTGGCTCTGGCTTTAAAATTGTGTATGTGCGTCTGCATTTGCAGCCACTTATACACTAGTCCACTCATAGAACAATGGGTTACTGTGGATTATTAGGAAATCATACTTATTTGGCCAGCAGCATTTACACAAAGTCATCTTGGGGGATGAACAACAAAAGATAGTTATGATTAGACTTGTCCACCAGGGAAGGTCTTCGTGTTCGTCTTAGTGCTCGTCTTCTGCAAAAAAAGAATCTTCATATCCACCCATTTCTGTCTTCTAATAAGAAACAGTAGATCTAATCCATCCCAAGTAATCAATTTTTGTTTAATAAGCAAACGCAGTCATGATGTTTCATACACATTACATGACCCCACTGAGCACTTCCCTGTGACCAGGAAGGGCGTCCTGGACTCCCTGCTCTATCAGGTGAGACAACAGGGTGGCCGGGCACAGTAAACCAGTACCAGGTGTACCACTCTGATGGCAGCCCTGGCTCAGACACAATAGTAATGAAGATAACGGAAGTAATTACATTTCCGGAGAAGAAGTAATTGGCAAACGCAACACAAAAAAGTCAGAAAGGCTTATTAAAATAAATTGGGAAAATAGAAGACTTAATCAGTCATATTTTCAAGAGATTTTGAAAATAAAGAAAACAAAACATCCAGTTTTTAGGCTGCTTACAAAAATACTGTATTATGGATTGCTGTAATAGCATGTGAAAGCTGCCAAAGTTTAGTTGATACTTTAAATGTGTTCTTTTTGTAATACCTGATGAGGTGTGTACCAGCTATTTAGCATACTGGCCAAATGTGTGGTAGGGTGCTGGGCCCAAGCCACCATCAAGGTCACTCAGGCAGCCGGTAATAAGGTATCAAGAGGCTAACTCCACGTGGCTACATGCTACATTAGGTTTGTATAAATGCCTTCAGCTGGCAGTCTCAGGCCTGTGCTATATGGGTGGCTGGATTTTAAGAGATATTTTACATCCACTTTTGTTCCTTTATCTTATAATAAAAATAATGACTTATCTATCGTTTATGGCTAGAAACAAGGATAATTTAAAGAATGTGATCCAGTAGTTTAGTTGTTTTTAACATTCAATTCCCTTTTTAGCACAGGGTATGTATGTGTATTTGAGCTGTGTAGCTCAAGTGTAGTTGAGTCCATTACCAGGTCTTACCACAAACACACTAGACGCTGGTCCTTTCTCTACTATCAGGGCTTTAGCAGTTCAGACTCCAATGTTGTCACCGAAGGAGAACAGAATGGGAAGAATGAAGGAACTGTTGCCAAAGGTTATGATCACTGAGGAAAAATGCTAACCGGACCTTATGAACATCACATGGTTGCTACTAAAATCAGCCCTTTGAACTAGGATCATGTTTGACGTAGTTAGCATTATTGTTTTCACTTGAGACCAGAGATCTTAGTATCTTGAAACTATTAACACTCTATACATCAAAGCAAACTCCATAACTAATGCACAGCAGAGATAACACAGCTGACTTTTCTTGTCATTTTGTTAGGGATACAGGTCTTTATGACCTATATTTTCTAGTCCTGACCATTTCTTATCACTTGACAGCTAACAACAAATAAAATATGTATTCAGCAAGAGGAAAACCTTTAGCATAAAAACTATTTAGGCTTTTCGTACCAATCAGTTACAAGCCTATCTTTTTTTCTAAAATAAAGCCCCTGATATCACAATGTGTTTTTCATACCCATTACCTAAAGTGAAAAATACTATGTACAACATAAGGATCTTGGAGACAAAAGACAAAAAATAGACTACCAGGCTGCCCGACATCCCTCAAAAAAAAAAAAAATCCCAGACCTTCTCTGCAGCTTGACTTGAAAAAAAAATTCCCCCCCAAAAATGAGCCTTTTCAATAAAGTAAAATAAACAATACATTCACAGTCCCTTCTGTTTAGGATTGAAGTGAAATTCAACAGAACAAAGCAGTCAGTTAGCAGAGTAAAAGCTTTGTAAATTGTTGGGAGAAGCCTGGAGCAAGCAATAACACATTAAAGCTACTTTCTGCTTCCAATAATGGAGTACAGCCGACAATCATGGGGAGTTCTAGGCGAAAGGGATCATTCTCCCACACACAAACGGTTCAAAGGGACATAAGCCACACAGAGTAATTCCGCAGCAATTTGACCCCCTGAAATGCAGTTAGAAATGCTGTCCTGCCCCTTAAAATCTCAACTACAGGGAAAAAAAACTTGTATATCATAAAGACTACATTCTGTAGCAATTTCCTAGATTCCTGGGGTTAGAAATCTAGATTGCCAATGGATAAGTGAGCCTTAAAATCACATCCCTGCTGACAAAAATTCATTTCTCATAACCGTCTCCATTTACTGGAATGCTGAATCTTTCCCATGGGGAAGGAACAAATGAAAATGTTATTTCTCTGCTCATGAACTCATACCTTTCTGTCTGCTTTTCACTGTTGGCAATTTCATTCTCTTCCAAATTTGACTAAAGCCCGTGACCTGAGGGAAATAATGTCTATATAATAATCTTCTGAAACTCTAATTCTGAGTCATGTTTTTTTGGAAGTTGCCTTGCAGTTTATGAAAATTGCAATAAGATGAAATGTAAGTGATGTGATGTCCCTGCCTAACATCCTGATTTTGTCTGGTGAACATGTTGCAAACAGTCCTAATAAACCATCCTGACTTCGGAAGAACTCAAGTGGTAGGCAATGGCAATGTTTCAGCAGGTAATGTTTTAATGCTTGACCTAAAATGATAATTTGCCAAACAAGTAAAAATTGATGCAGTAGATAATTGATTCTTCCCGTCATCCAAGAAACTATGCTTGTTTATCATTACTATCAGCATGCTAATACTTTGTACAGTGGTAAACATACTACAGAGCAACAGTCTTGGTTTTCTTAGGAAAGCTTTAGTATTTGTAGGATAGTCCCGTTTTTTGGGCAGTGTCCTACTCTTAGTTTTTGCACGTAGTGAGGATTAATGGATGATTAGGGAGATCTTTTGATCTTTCTTGACCGGCCTATGAATCTCTAAAATCAAGGGAGGCCTGGCCAATAACACATAGCCACCTGGTGAAGCTCTGCAACGAAATGTAGTGAATTGACTCTTTGGGTAAGGTGGACAGGGGACCACGCATCCAGTACCACCAACTACCCACTTCCATTGCATCCCTTCCCACCTCCCATGTCTTGCCTTTCATACAGGTGTCAGGGGCCCTGGTATGTCGCCACACATCCCTAGGTGCTCAACACCTAGGAAAGAGGCAGTTGGCCTGCACCAGGCCCTGTCCGACTCTGCTAGTGCGCAATAAGTCCCGAATACCATCACTGGGTGCTCTTGGTTCTTACGGTAAGCAGTATGGACCTCACCCCTGACAACAGGTGTCCTGATTTGAATTAAATGTAAGTATACTATATATTACAGATGTATTAACCAAGAAATGCCAAACAAATAAAGGTAGATAATTCTAATGATATACAGTATAAACTAATAATACATCTTAAAAGGCTTTTCAAATCTCTCAGTTTTAACGAAATATTAAAATAACAGTTTACTGTATCACAAAGGCTCACCAACAATTAATATTAATTCTTTAACTAAAAAAAACAAAAATTATATTTAGGAGAAGCTTCAACTCAAGAGCTTCACCCCCCCACCCCTATTCCAATCTTTATGACACTGATTGGCTGCTTAAATCAATGGGAGCACTTTTTTGAGCATGGCGGTGAGTTTACAGGCAGATAAGTAGCTGAGAGGGGCAAATGCATAGGCAGGATATCCAGAGCCCCTCAATACATTTATAGGGATGATTTATAGGGATATAATAGCAACCTCTCAGCTATTATATGCATTAGCTTGAATATAAAGTCCAATGAAGATTTGAAATCAAGAGTGGTTCTCAAATTTCATATTGGTGCATATTTGTTCTTTAGCCTACAATTATCGTGGGCCCACCACATAATATGTCCTACGGTCTTACCCATCTACTGTCCTACCGTACTTTTGCATTCCTATGGTAATTATACGAAGGTATAATCTCAAATTACCTTTGATACTTTCTCCTTTGTGATTAGTTTCTACTGATTTATCTATACAAAAGTGATGTGCTCGTTTTCAGTTTAAAAAAATACATAATATAAACATAATTATTTTAGAGATTCAAATATCAACCATAGTTTCCAGATGTTAGTATAAAATCTGGTAAGTACTAAAGCATAGCGGTTAAACGAAACTGAAGCTCCTTGCTCAAAGTTGGACCAATAGGTTTACCTTTAAATCTGGAAAACAAACACATTCAAGCTCCTCAAAATTCAGCTAGATAATTTGGATTTTTAAGTAAGGAAATATCATATTGTAAAGATGGATATCACATCTAATCTATTTTGCATTAAGAGCGGTGTGGTTAGTACCTTTGGCACTCAACAAAATGCTCTAAAAGTACATTAGAGTCAGATGAGAACTTACAAACTCCTACCCAAGGATGATTAACTTCATCCAGCAAAACAAATTAATATGATATCTAAAGACACATTCCAGCAAAGTATAGTGTAGTATTAATAGGAAGGCCTGCAGGACCAAACATAAAGAGGAAAGCTAATAAGCTGTGAAAGGTTTTCATTTGGAAATGGGGAAAAAACACATACTAGTGACAGATGGTTGAGAGCACTACTTGAGGCTTGGAAGGAATGAGGCAGAAACTGATGATTCCAAGTGACACTTTAAATCACAGTTAAAAAATAGTCATCTTGTTTGGAAATAAGAGTACGTTACAATTTTCCATACACAGCAGAAGTCTGCCAAAACCCTACAATTTAAAATTGATAGTCTACCTTAGAACTTATCCCTCTTCATTTGCTTTTCTCTTATATCTAGCAGGTAATTAGCAGGTAACACAAGCCAAGTATAGCAAAAATAAGAAAATGAGTCTGGCTTCATGTACGGGTCCTCTGGCATCAGTCCAGGCTGGCACTATCCCTTAGTGTCCAAAGTCTGGCTAGAAAAGGTGGCACTGAACCGTTGGAAGTACTGGGTATCTTGCCTGTAACTCACACAGGAACTAATGAACACACATGAAATACTTGATATACATACCAGTATACCAGTAAGTGTAGGGGAGAACAACCCCACTAATATTGAATAATTGAGGTGAACACACATCATAAACACAAACCGCTACTTAGTTGCTGACAACAAAATGTCCCAGTTTTTATTTTTGTCATTGTAAGAGACTGTATTAGTTTAATGTCAACAAGCTAGTCAAGCAGCAGTATTTTAGATTGTTCTGAAGCCATAGTATCGGTTTTTTTTACCAAGTAGAAGTCGTTCACAACCAACTAGAAATCACAGGGCCCTGGTGGTAAAATTGCCCCCCCCCCTGAACTTTACCATCAACTTTACCACCTTTTCCCTAAACAGCATGTGAGTGCCACCTTTGCCCCAAACAGCTTGTGAGTGGCTTTTGCCCCGAGCAGCTTATCAGTGCTATCCTAACCCCCAAACAGCCTGTTTGTGCCATCTTTGCCCCAGCTTATCTGTGCCATCTTTGGCATGGCCCTGTCACAGCTGCAACCACTGTGACCCCTGTAGTTACGCCACTGTTCACAATGCTATGGTCCCTCGTAACAATCATATTTTTGACATACTTGTAGTGACCATATGATTAATACCCGTGTCATTACAATGTTCTAAAGCCAGAAGGCATGGTACCTTTGACCTTTACAGACCTTTAGCATGTTAAATAATTCATCAACACTTTGCTAACAGTGAATTTTATCTTCACATTTATTTGGATCACTAATGGCTCCCAATTTTGCTTGCTTTCTAGGGAAACAAAGTCAACTGCAACATATGTCAAAATATATATACTGTTTACATATTTTTAAAGTTTCCTCCTAACATTAATTTACCTGCCTGAGAGCTACATGATTTTCTATCATATTATAAGGCCAACAGTCATCTTACTTTTCAGGGTTTGTTACTGCAGTTATCAAAAAGGGCATTACATATAGAAATCACATATTTTTTAAAAGCAATTATTTATATATTGCATATGGTTTTCTTTAAGTAAATGTTTTTTTCATTTTAATAATCACCCTTTGTAGTCTATAATATTATAGTATAGACTATAATATATTATAGTATATAACATAAATAGCTACTTAATTACCGTATTTGCTCGATTATAAGATAAGGTTTTTTTCCGAGCAAATTCTCTGAAAAATACCCCTCGTCTTATAATCGGGGTCTTATAATCAGACCTCAAATAGGTCTGACTATGAGACGACTAAGATCAAGATACTGCAGCTGCAGGGGACCTGGTTCCATCCTGTCCCCCCCCCCCCGCCCCACTTACTGGTACTTCTGAGTCCCCGGTGTGTAGCTGGGGCAGCGTGTAGATGTCTATGCGATTCGCGTAGACAACTTCCGCTGCAGCAGGAAGGAGGTGTGCCTAGCAGCGGGGGTTGTCTGCGTCCATCGTGCAGACCTTCCCCGGCTGTCAGAGATCTCTGACAGTCGGGGAAGGTCTGCGTGATGGAAGGAGACAAACCCCCGCTGCCAGCCACGCCTCCTTCCGGCTGCAGCAGAAGTGCGTGGGATCTACACGCTGCCCCGGCTACATGACAGGGAAGTCAGAAGGACCGGTAAGTTTGGGGGGGCGGGGGGGTGTTAAATGGGGGGCATAAGGCATTTCTGGAGTGCTCTGTGAAATGCCTTTTAACCCCCTTAATGCCACTCTGCCTCCAGAAATGCCTTTTTAACCCTCTATACGCCACTCTTCCTCCTGAATGCCTTAAACCTCCCTATATGCCACTCTTCCCCATAATATGCCTTTTAACCCTCTAAATGCCATAGTGGCATATAGGGGTATAAGGCATTTCTGGAGGCAGAGTGGCACATAGGGGGTCAAAAGGCATATCATGGGGCAGAGTGGCATATAGGGTTAAAAGGCATATCATGGGGCACCGTGGCATTTAGAGGGTTAAAAGGCATATCATGGGGCACAGTGGCATTTAGAGAGTTAAAAGGCATTTCTGGGGCAGATGTGCATAACTGGGGGGCAAGTTGGAAAATAGAAGGAAATAAAACCAAAATATTTTTCTCAATCATAGCTTTTATTAAAAAAAAATAGTTTAGATGAATTAACATTTACTGGTAAAACTTTTTTCCTATAGGGTCGTCTTTTATTCAGGCTTTTTCTTTTTTTCCTAAATTAATATTCAGATTTGGGGGGTTGTCTTATAATCAGGGTCGTCTTATAATTGAGCAAATACGGTACTTTTGCACCATTGCACCATCCCTCTGAGCATAATATCTCTGTACTGGACTTTTTTTTTTTTACCCTTTTTAAAAAAAAACAAAAAACTATAGCGACACAAAGATAGGCAAAAGGTGATTTGGATAGACTGCTGTGTCACAAATTGTCACGATCTGATTTAGAGACCTTGCTTTTGTCAAGAAAGACAGTTGGGTGTCTGCTTTAAGAAAGTGCTGGGAATATTTTCATCAAAGGTTTGAATTGAAAAACAGCAGGGGGTAAATATCTGAGATGTTGCCAGGAAAGACCGCTGTATCCGTACATTTACCATTAACAGGGGACAGCAGTGGTTCAATGAAGTAATTCAATCTAGTGTGCCCTACATTGTATCAGACAGCAATTCTGAGCCGACATAAATGTTTCATAATAAGCTCTGAGCCTATTTCTAAGCATTGCTTGTGTCTTAATTGTTACCATCGCAAAGCATCGTTCTTTTCAAGTTGATGTTGAATTCTGCTAAGTAAATACCACAACAGAATAAAAGTGGTTGTTCAAAGGATTTTGCTTAGATGAAAACAAATAAATTGAAAGCACTATTTTGTAAGGTTTTATTCCTCAAAACAAGAGCTGGAGGTAAGTGGAAACATTTTGCCCCCCAGATTTCCCAGTGAACTATGAAGAAGAAGGGCCAAGGTGACCCCATTAAAGGGATACTCCAGCCATCACATTTAATTTAATGCATATGATAGCTGAGTGCTCCATTAAAATTTTCATGAGGTCCTAATTGCAAATGCATAAACAGATTCTGCAGATTCCCCCATATACATCTGTCAAATACATTTACTGCTGCTTGCCAGGTGGTATATTCACCTCCAGTCAACTTAAGTACTGGCTCAGTGAAGGTGCCAGGCAAGAGGGAGTCTAAAAACTAACCAAATAAAATGATCTATATTAGCTGTTAATCTGCTTCCTAATTTATTTTTATCAATCTTTTTATTTATTTTCTTATAGTTTTGATGGAAAAATATTCCTGTAGAGAGTAACAGTTAAACTGGTGGTGGTGCTCCTATACCTAAGCCCTACCTAAGCTTCCTATGTGGTAGGGCTGACCATGTGTACGTACACTGCATTGATGCATTTGTTACCCCAGTCTATCCACTGGTGTCCCATACCCTCTATTAAACAACTGAATCTAACCTACAGTCCTCAACAACACTGCATCCAGTAAAATATCCAATGAGCGGCAATGAAAATGCCTTGTTGATATCAGAGGTTAGAGAAGAATGGGCAGACTGGTCCGCAATGACAGGCAACAGTAACTCAAATAACCACTCTTTACAACCAAAGTAATGCAGAATACCATCCAGGTGCGACATTCAGATGGCAGGGTCAGACTTTGTCGTAAACAACATGAAAGCATGGATCCATCCTGCCTTGTAGGCTGGTGGTGGTGTAATGGTGTGGTGGACATTTTCTTGGCACACTTTGGGCCTCTTAGTACCAAAACATGTTGAATCCTCTGATGTAACTTTATTTTCTGTAAAATCTCTGACATTTTGTTTGACATCCTCAATAAAAAAGAATTTGAAAAAAAATATATATAACATTTTAACAATGACATAAAAGTCAAATCTCATGGTCAGGTACTAGTAATCCTATGGTCACAAATTCAAATATATCTAATTCTATATTTATGATAACAGAATTAAACAAAGTTTGCCTATATTGTATATGTACTGATTAGACATGTGTCAGTATTAATGTTTACTTTTATTGATTCCATATTATTAAGCATAGGGTCACCGAATGCTCACAAGCATCTGCTAAGGAGCAGTTCTAATACACCTATTCTATGTTTGTTGTTGTCGTCAGACAGGTCACATACATGGAAATTTAAAAGGGTTGATTAAAAAACCCTGGCGGTGTGGTTGAAAAAGGGTTAGCAACATGTAGGGGTAGGACTAAACACAGTCATTCTCTCCTATCGTGCCTGGTGTACTATGGGATGGATGCTACTCTAATACAGCAAGACCATAGAATGTCATGTTATGTGACCCTGCTGATGTTACCTTCCACAGCAGGTCATCCCAGTGTTAAGGCCATACCTGGGAACTCTCCAGGTAAAGCACCGTTTCTCTGGTTCTCCAGGTTAATGCCTGAATCCTCCGGGTCGTAGGAGCTGGGTCTTGACACGCCCTGTTCCCTGCCCATTTCCCCTTCCCGCAAGGAAAGGCTCCAGGTATCTGGAGCTCAGAAGTTCCCAGGTATTGTTAAGGCTTACGCCAGGCCAGTCCTTGTTGCTGAAATCTGACAGGCCCTTGGATAATTCTGATTTGCCCAGGGAACAGTTGCCTCACCATCTCCATGGGACAGCCCGCCTTAATGACAACTGTTGATTTATTAGACTTTAAGGAATCATTTAAGAATGAAAAAAGAAAACAAAATTCTACTACCTATGGGTGTTTTGAGGACAGAGATAACAGTACTGCATATACTTAAGTGCAGATAAATATTATCTCCTGCATGCACTATGTATGATGTAAGCATTGTTGGGTGTCCTTGCAGCCATATATTATACTGCATAGTTGAATCGTGACACAGTGAAATACCCCAGTTCAAACTCCATCTACTCATTTTTTGGCAACATCATGAAGCCATTCATTAAAGATGACGCATATCCCAATAAATATCACTGTGCATGTGAGATAGATGTCATATAGCTTTCACATAAATATCCAACACAATTAAAATGAAGTATGTCTGTAAATATGACATATTTTAGTTTATTTTTCAATGTCATCCCTTTTCTTTCATTTGCATTTATGTGTTGCTTCCAGTTCAAGGCACAAGGCAGCATTATTGCCTTACATAAGCAATACCTTATTGAGCTAGACACCAATTTGTCATAACAAGCAAGGAAAATAGAGGGGGTTATTTGTAAAACTTTGAGCTGCATGAAGACGACAGAACTCATAAACCATAAAGGTAGACCATTCAAGGTTTTTCTGCTAGAAGGAGCACAATGGGCCACTATGGTCGTTCAATATGTAGTTAATTGAATAAGCTCCTGGCTTGCAGGAACACACATCCTCTGCCATATAACAACACAATGCGATTGCTTTCCTGCTACTGATTTTCTGTTTCAAGTAGCAAATCAGTGAAACAAAATGTCAGACAACAGATGAGGTGTTGTGCTGCAACCCTGGAGCTGCAGCTTCTCGGAAAGGTAAGAGGATTTTGTGTTGAGCTTAACTGAATGCATATAAAATAGTTACAAAATACTTTAATATGCATTCTTTGTTGAGTATGCTGTCCGGGACAATGGAGTGTCCTGTTAAAGGAAATCGTCGTAATTATTTTTTAAACATAATTATTTTACGTTTAAGTTCACGTTAGGGAAGCTGATATCTATGTCTCAGAGTGGACAAGTCAGTATTATCTATTTTTCCCTGTCATGAAGTTCTCTTACAAAGGCTGTCCTGAACCAGTCAACAACAATCAGCTTCTGCTGATTTGTTAATCTATGCTTTTACAACAATTTTCATCATGCCACCTTCTTTGAGCTATTCTATTAAGGAATATGATAAACTAAATATTATGCTGTCTTGTCTTTGTTGAAATGTTTTGATTTTTACTGCAAACCATAAATGGTTTCTTCCCACACTAAATGAGCTCAAAATCATGTACGGTTAAAGGCATAAACATGGATGTGTAATCAGGGGTTTTGCCATATTGCAGGATAATGTAATAATCATATTTATTATAAACATATGTCAAACTGAATTTCTTTCGTAGTCTACACCACAAGACATCTGGTGTATATTTATTGCACATAAGTTAATAAGGCTCTTTGTCTGTCTAAATAAGAAAGAAAATTCTACTAAAGGGTTTTGCACAGAAATGGTCATAGTATACAAATAAATCTAGTATGTTAAAGGTCCACTTCAGCTCTATTTTTACAATAAATGTATATTGTGGTCTTTTTCCATGGACTCCAATGCATTGTACTACATACAAATCAATGAAGACCTTCTTTAGTTTTTGATGTAACAAAATTAAACTTTGGTGTCATTGGTGCCCATGATCACCATTTTTCTAATTGCCGACTTGGGCCTATTGGTTACCACACAATCTCACTTCCCCTAAAGTTAAGAATTTGTACGTAATCACATACAAACCACACTTCATTGATTGCTTTGCGGATGGAGCTAATGAAGTCCTATTTAACCCCTTAATGACAAAGCCTGTACATGTACGGGCTCAAAATGCATTATTTTCCATGGGTTTAGGGACCGCCCATTGTCCTTAAGGGGTTAAATCCTTTTCCTATAGACCTTAATTTGTCAGATTGCCCCCTGGGATATTATGACTGAGGCACTTTATTGTCTGCCACAATGCTTCAAAATCAGAACGCATACAAAAGTAAATAACTATTAAAATCCAAGTTATTTAATTAAACTAACATTTTTTTCACACCAGATAGATGCAATATTATGAAAATTGTTCTGAATTCCAAGTAACAAAAATAGATTGTGAAAGTTCCTCTTTAAGGAGAATTGACTACTACCTTTAGATAAATATGACTGATCCAGGTAAACAGCAGAAGGATCACTCAAGAATTAAAAAAGAAATGTTAAGAAACTCAGTCCTTGAGCATGAGCAGAGGTCCAATATCTTCTAATCATTGGGGATCAGGACCAAATGAAAACAAAAATACCTGTCTGTGCCATTGCACCCTTAAAGGAGAGAAGCCAAGCAGCCTTCTATAGTGTCTCTAAAAGAAAACATGCTGACATAATTTTTATTTCAATATATTAGTCACAAAAAATGTGACTGTTCCTTTAAAGAGAGGGATTAGTATTTAGTGTCAAATTTAAATTTTATGATATTTTGCCCATTCATTTTCAAATCAGGATATTTTAATGCAAAACTCTCCTGAAATATAACCCCATTTCACACACTTGTAAAAATAATACCAAATTTAATTAAAATTGTAATTATTTTTTATTGCATGATATTTTATCTTCAAACATAACTCCATCTTTAACTCAAATCGGAAAAGTAATAAACTTAAAAGATGTCACTTTGATGAGATTTTTTTTGTGAGTGGCCAGCATCTCTAATTTTTATGCAATATTTTATACAAGTTATAAAATCCCCATAATACTTTGACAGCCGATAAAGTACAAGTGACATGCAGATGATTATGGGACTTATCATCTCATATCAAAGGTTAGTCAATGTTGACACTTCTTTTCTCAAGTAGTTTTTCACAATGAGCTATTTGAATCATAAGAATCTCTAATTTCAGTTATATCTACAGGGGGAATTTATCCTACATGACCTATGGGTACTTAACTCAGTGCCCACTGCACCCTCTGCTAAGCACCAGGATATGATGTTGTTTAAAAATGATGTCATCATTAAGGATACATGGCACAAGTAGGTATGCTATGGAGGCTCTGCTCCCTAGGCAAAAGCATATTTTGGGGAAAATATATTTAGTTCAGATTTCTTAATCCTATAAAGTATTTAAAATAGGAAAAATAGTATATCTGTATCTATGCAAGCTAGTTCTTTTCTGTTTATTCTGACCATCTTAACTTTATAGGTAGCTAAATTAATGCTGGTTGCATCAACAATTCTTGTGGTGTTCCCAAAGGGCCGAGCCAAGAAATTGTGCTGCCTGGGACCAAAAATGAAATGCTGCCCCCCAACAAAACCACATCCATTATGTTATATTACGATTCATAAAAATAAAATTAAACTTATCATGAAGTGACATGCGTACACACTTACATACAGAGACACACACTATCACACAAGAAATGATGCATTGATTAGATAAAACAATGTTTAAACAGTGGTATGTAGCTGGAATAATCATGCAATTCCAGACTTGCAGTATAAATTAGTATCAAACCTATGTATACATTAGCAGGGAAATGCACAAAGGGGAGCCCGACAGAAGATTAGGAATCTAAAACGGAGATACCTTATGTGCAAGTGTCTGTGTAGAATCCTAAAAAAGTGCATTGGAAACTTTGTACTTTTGGATTTAGAACCAAATAGTTTTATGCATTTAGATAGTGGACATGGGTATGTTCTCTGTTTTCAAGGAACAGATTGATACCTGAAATATTGATAGATAGGTAGAGTTATTTTTAAGCGGGGTTTAAAACAAACTCTCCAGAAGTTGGGATCAATGGCAAGTAGCCAACTTGTTCTCAAGACTAACAGATGGCTTGTCTTATGTTCACCCAGTTTCTGAGATATGACTATATGAAAACTGCACTGATTGCGCTTTCATTTATACACAGCTTGGGTTGTCTTACAAATAAGAATTTGGATTAAAATCTCTTTTGGGTTGTTTTACAAATAAGAATTTGGATTAAAATCTGATATTTATACTGTTTTGCCTTTAAATTTTACAGAGATATACAAATCTAAGAAACAGCTGAATATTACACTATATTTGCAAATATGAAATAAACAAATAAAAGACCGACTGTAAAAGTAATTTACAGGCACTACAGCAGCAATTATTTCCCACAGACTAAATGAAAGAAATACACTTGTTTACAGAATTCATACCTGCTGACTTCCAGATTTCAATGATAGTCTAAAGATTTGGCTTTTTGTCCTACAAATCCAGCAGTTCTGATTTTTATTCCACGGATTTCAATTGAGATTTTAACTTAATAGTGAGACATACGCCAAAACATCCATTTTAGATATATATATATATATATACAGTATATTTATATATATTATATATATATCTATATTTATATATATATATATAATGTGGTGCTAGGTATTTTACTTTGTTAAACAGAATTGACCTAATTCAGTACCACTTCTTGGAAGAAGAACTAGCAAAACCAGCCTTCGTTAAACAGAATTGGCCTAATTCAGTACCACTTCTTGGAAGAAGAACTAGCAAAACCAGCCTTTGTTAAACAGAATTGGCCTAATTCAGTGCCACTTCTTGGAAGAAGAACTAGCAAAACCAGCCTAGTTGAAGCACCATCCCAGGATAGTGAAGACCCTTTAAAGTGCACTTACTCTGATCCAACAGACCAAGAACACACAAGGCAATGTGGAAGTTGGTAATAATCAATATGTAAATGTTTGTGGCATAAAATATATGGCATATTTTAATTGGCTCTATTACACGTAAATGATCAATTCGCTAAAAGTCACTTCACCTACCTTAAATGCACCATTAGAAATAATAATTAACCTGAGGATTAGATACTTTTTATGGAACAACAACATAGGGTCCTCAATAGCAACCTTCTATGTCAGTACTGGACTGGAAGATCACATCTGATCTGTTAAACATGACCCAAATACATAATGACTCACTCAAAAACACAAATAATGTTTTTTTACAGCTTATCAAACTTTTAAAAACTTCCCCAGAACCTGATATTCAGGAGAAAATTTAAAATAATAGTATTCCTTAGTACCGTAATTCTTATGTTTGCTCCTTAATTTAGTTGATACATGGAAGTATAACATTTTCTACAAATATAATAGCAATCCATTCACATAGATTACAATTGAAAAAATGAAATTAAAAACAGAGATATATAACAGAGATATATTAGGGGGAAAATGTATTACTCCATGTTATGCCATTTTTTTCCATTTGCAGTAGATGGGAGAATTCCTATTCAATTAATTGTGGTAAATGTAACCCTTATTCAACACAGTTCAAAATCATCTGTAGAAAATGTTATGTTTCTATGTATCTTCTAAACTAAAACTTATATGTTAAATAATAGATTTTATGTATGTGTGTCCAGTTGTTATAGAAAGATATAGAACAGTTTGCAGTATTAGATTTAATGTCTTATGTACTTTTATCCAATATATGAATTCAGTATCACAGAGTATATTGTCACAGGGTGTATGGAAGAGTAATAAAGGATCAGTACTTAGGACCATGGGTGTAGGAACCCCTAAAAATCTGGAGGGGCAGCATTTTTCCCCATCAGATCCCCACTTTCTCCCCATCTCTCACACTATCTACCCCCTCTCCCCCTTCTCACACTATCTACCCCCTCTCACACTTTCTTACTATCTACCCCCTCCCTATCCTTCCTTCTCACACTATCTACCCTCTCCCTACCCCCCTTCTCACTAGCTACTCTCTCCCTATCGCCCCCTTCTCACTAGCTACCCTCTCCCTACCGCCCCCTTCACACTAGCTACACTCTCCCTACCCCCCCTTCCCAACAGCTACCCTCTCCCTACCCCCTTCTTACTAGCTACCCTCTCCCTACCCCCATTCTCACTAGCTACCCTCTCCCTACCCCCCCCTTCTCACTGTCTACCCCAGGAGTGTCCGCACTCATTTTTCAATGTGAGAAAATATGGCCTTTAATAAAATATGCAGATTAAAATAAAGTAAATGACACAAAACCTTTACTTTTCCTCTCACTGATTTCTGGGCCTAGAAAGTGTTGTGACTACAAATTCAGGACTCAGGATAATTAAAAATGAAATAGTTCTATTTATTCTACGATGCACCAAAATGAAAATTCTGGACCAAAACATTGACGGTTCACTTAGCCAAAACCGAAAATGACCCCCCACCTTTAAAAATAATAATAAAAACTCGCATTTTTAATAAAAGTAGGTAACACACCACAATTGGACAAAAAATTAGCAATATTACTTGGCATAATAGGAGTGTGATTGCTAACAGCAATCACACTCCTATCATACCCAGGCAGCCAGTACATGCTGGTACAGGGTGGCTGTAAGTGATGTGCAGACCCCATATTGCTGGCAGCATCAATACACAAGGGGGGCAGCTAGCTAGGTTTCAGCATGTACTGGCTGACTTGGCATGATAGGAGTGTGATTGCTAACAGCAATCACAGTCCCATCATGCCTAGGTTCCAGCACTTACACATCCAACCAGTAAATTAAATGAAACAACCCCCAATAAAAAGAAAAGAAGGGTATCTGCATGGAAGTTGGTAAAAATGACTATTTTTCTTGTGTTCTTGTGTGACTTTATTTTTTCTAGTTTAGAACCCCTGGAATATAGAGGGACCTTATAACTCTCTCTGCTTATAACTGCTTCCATGTCCCTGTGCCACACAGCTCTGCTTCTTATCTTGCATCTTGTTTTTCTGTCCGCTTTACTCTATCTTCTCTCTTCTGCCTTCCTCCGCTGCTCCAAAAAGCCTTCGTTCTTTGTACGCGTCTCCATACACAATGGGACAGGCACATGACCTCTGGTAAACTTTTGCAAAATGGCAGCGCTTCCAGGCTCATCCTCTCCCATGATTAGAGGATTGGGGAGGCGGTGTACCTGGAGGCTGCACCCTCTTGCCTAAAGTAACCTCTGGGTGAACTTCCGCAAAATGTCGGAGCTTCCGTTCACATCCTCTCCCCCGATTGAAAGCATCTACTACATATATATCATGCATATCAGTTCCAAATCATAGTAGGCTAAAGCATGATAACAGAACCATGTAAACATAACATTTTAGCTTGTTCTGACATAACACATATTTATTGTCATTAGTCATGGCATGGTTTCATAAGTAATTTTGTTAAAAGTTGATTTGCACTTACAAAGTAGCCTGTTCCCAAGCTGGAAGGAGCTGAACTCTGTAACAGAACACATAAGGAGAAAAAAAGGTGGAAAATCAGTGTTGCGTTTTTAACATGTTCCAATCCACACAGCTAATTACAGCACTTTCCATATTATTTCATCACTATATCTTAGCACCAACATGCTGATCCTTGTCATTCGCTACTGGAACAAGGAGAACATTGCTTAATTCTACCACCCCCCACTCTCTCCTTCTCTTCAAATCTCTCAGCAGCGTGGGGATAGCTACATGTTATGTACTGAATTCCAAGCTTCTGTCATGGCTGTAATTGCCAATTTATTTGACAGGCAGCTGGGTAATGATGGCATTTTGCCCTGCACTGAAACTAAGCAGACACTCTTCAAACCATTTCCCTGACTTGCTGACATTCATTGCCCTGATCCTGACTTACAGTGTCTTGTGGCCACAAAGTGGCAAAAGGGAAAAATGAGCAGGCTAACTTCAAAACAGTAAAATCCTACAGGGTTTGGATGACTTTTTCAGCATATGACCTGCTTGCCAATTGATTCCCATGGGTCATAGGAAAATAAGTCTTGTTGTAAATATAATTAGTGGTTGCAGTTGTAAGGAACATTTGGGTATAGCCTAGCATGGGCAGCTGCAAATCCCCACATTTCCATAAGTGATGTTTCGTAATTTTGACTCTTTGGTAGGAGAGTAAAATATCTACTATTGCTACTTTTTAAGCAGCAGACAATCCTGTATCCTTAAACAATCGTGTATTTCTGTCACGGCTTAATTATATTTTCCAAATGGATTGGACCGAATCTTCCCTACATAGAGAAACCAAAGCCAGTGCCTTCTTTACTAAATGGTCGGCGTATATTCCCACACTGGCTCCCTCCACTAGGGCCTCTCTCCTTTCCATGTTCCAATACACTGGATGGTTCTCTCGGCAAATTCTACTGGGCAGACACCCCCTGCCGGGTTTAGGTTGATTTTTTTTATTTTATTCTATTAGGCTAGGTTTCCACTTGGTTTTTTTATGCTAAAAACGCCCATAAAAACGCCAATAGCGCCACCTGGCGTTTTTTTTGTGGAAAAACGCAGCAGCCAGATGTTAGCTGTTTTTCAATAGGAAATCGCACAATGCCATATCCACTTGGCGTTTTTCTGTCTGGCGTTTTTTCAGTCCTCTTTGGCGTTTTTCTGCTTTTTTGGGCTCTGTGGCAGTTTTTCAAAATCGCAGCATGTTGACACTCTGGCGTTTTTTCAAGGAAATCTTGGCGTTTTTCTCCAATAGAAGTCTATGGGAGAGAAAAAACGCCATGAAAAAGCCATGTGGGTTTATTGCCTTGGCGTTTTTTATGGCGTTTTTTCCACAGTTACAATGCAGAGGATGGACCCGGTATCTGTGTGTCCTACGAGAAATAGGCTGGAAACAAACAGTTTCACACAAAACAAAGTCCTGGACTGGTTCATATTGAATTTTACACCATTTGGAACAAACATGCCATTACAAACAAACATACGCGACGCATCAACTGGATCCTGCGTGCCAAAAGCAACAGCAAACAATTTGCACCATCATTTGGGGCCAATCTTCCTAGAGGAGCAGACATTCGGAATAAAGCATGCCTTACAAACCACAGAAAAGAGACAAAGGGGTCTACCAAGTAAATGACATTGGGGGCAGATACTTGCCATTTATCCTAATCTCTTTTAGCTGGGTGAAACTGCTAACTTGTAAAGGCTGGAAAAACTGCCTAAGGTCAAAAAAAGCAATTTCCACAGAAAGGCTAAAACGCCAGAAAAAACTCCAGAAAAAAACGCCAAAACGCAGGAAAATGCAGTGGCAGTTTTCTTGGCGTTTTTCATCAAGAAAAAAAACGCAGGACAAAAACCCAAGTGGAAACCTAGCCTTACTATTGTAAGGTTTTACTCCTGTATCTTGAATTGTATACTTCGGTACACGGTGTATTGTTCGTTATCCTGGCTGTATGCTGTGTCCGGTGTCCCTTCCGCTTCGTACTCCTCATCATGCTCTTACTTTGTCTTATTTACCACTGTACCACTGACGACTGCTTTATGACCATCTTGTAATCTTTTTTCTTTTTGGTCTTTGTATACGTATGCTTGTATACTTATACTTAATACCTCCTGTCTGCGGCAAACATAAAAGTTTAAAAAAAAAAAACAATCGTGTATTTTGCGATAAACAGATGGGTAGATAAAGAACCTCTGTGGCTCTTGGCTAACAATCAAAAACGGTCCTTGCAATGCAATTTCTGCCACTAAAAAAACATGATGCATACATACATATTACCATTGGTACAGTGCTGCTATATAAAGTAATTGAGCAGCTGCTTGGGGGTCTTCTTCAGAGGAGGAAGGATAGTCATCAGGAAGAGTGGTGATTAAAATAGGTCCTAACTGTTTTAGGCCAACAATGTGCATGTGACCATGTATGATGGATACATTCTTACATCACCCTTTGTATTCAGTAGACGGTCACAGATTAGAGCACTATAATGGCGATAAAAGTAAATTGGAATCGCACTGCCCCACAAAATATTTGCCCGATGTCCCAAGTAGCCAGTCCAGGCCAGGTAGACCTACATAAGGCTGGCTCAAACTTTGTATGGCTTGTGTATGAGAGTAAGAAATGGGCCAGTTAATTATTTTTCACCAAAGGGACACTAAAAATAAAGACCATTATTCAATGACCTGTCCAAAAATAAGACATTCACACCAAATTATTGTGAGCTGAAATCAGACCCACTAGCTGGATATTCCAATCACCAGGGTTCAAACCCACAAAAAGTCGTCAAGTCCTAAAATGTACATACACATTATGTAAGGCATGCAGTGTAACCACAAAAACACTATTCTTCCAGCTAGATTAAAAACCAATTGTGCCTCCAAATTAGAAAAAAATAAAGGTTCAAAGTAGCTTTAATTAATAAACTGTAAAGGTGTAAAGGAGATCATGAAAAAGCTAGTCTAATGTGTAGAGATCATCTTAAATTGAAAGTTTAAATTATTTACAAAAGTAAAAATACAGGATTGTTAATGCAATTAATGCCAGAAGCATTGCTGTTCTCAGTGGGCGAGGCAACATCAAAACGTTTCAATTGAACTGTTTGCTACAAATGTATCAATTATAAGTGTTTTGGCAGCAGGCTACTTGTCTCTGATTAAACTGCTAAATGGCTGGCGTGAACCCAGTACTGTTAGTGTTATCTATCAATGAAACCACATGAATAGGAGGAGACAAAATGAAACTATTGACAGATCGAAGACAACCAAATGTTTTTAACTTCAACGCCAGCTTACATTTTATAACAAAAAAACTGCTACACCTACAGAACCCAAACATTAGCTTTAAGTATATAATAATTATTCGACATGAGTGCCGGACAACTCTTCGTGTTCATCTTCGTGGGAAAAAAAATCTTCATATTCACCCGTTCCTGTGTTCATTGTTTTTTGTGTTAATACGGGGTTAACACGGTACGCAGCAGCTTTGGCGCCAGGATTTAAAAGGTCCATACAAGCAACTCTATTGGTCGCCGGCACGGCCTCCTCTGCCATCAACCAATGAAGTCCATCAGGAGTTAAAGGTCTGTGCGAGTGAATCTACTGGTCGCCGGCAGGGAGCTCCTCTGCCATCAACCAATGAAGGACCTCCCTGCGGGCAACCAATAGAGTCGCTCGTACAGACCTTTAACTCCTGATGGACTTCATTGGTTGATGGCAGAGGAGGCCGTGCCGGCGACCAATAGAGTTGCTTGTATGGACCTTTTAAATCCTGGCGCCAAAGCTGCTGCGTACCGTGTTAACCTGATGGCGGAATTTGGCCTGGGGAGACCATTGGTCTCCCTGCTCCAGAAGTTAAAGGTCCATACAAGTGACCAATAGAGTCGCTCATATGGACCTTTAACTCCTGATAGCTAAACTCCACCTGGGTCTCCCTGCTCCAGAAGTTAAAGGTCTGTACGAGCGACCAATAGAGACGCTTGTACAGACCTTTAACTCCTGATGGCAAAACTCCACCTGGGGAGACCATTGGTCTCCCTGCTCCAGAAGTTAAAGGTCCATACGAGCGACCAATAGAGTCGCTCGTACAGACCTTTAACTCCTGATGGCGGAACTTGGCCTGGGGACACCATTGGTCTTCCCGCTCCAAGAGTTAAAGGTCTGCACAAGCAACTCTATTGGTCGCCTGCAGGGAGCCCCTTAATTGGTTGATGCCAGAGGAGCTCCCTGCCGGTGACCAATAGAGTAGCCCGCACCTACCTTTAACGCCTGACGTGGAAACCTGGCCTGGGGAGGGAACAGGAGTTAAAGGTCCATAAGAGCAACTCTATTGGTCGCCGGCAGGGGCCTCATCTAGCATCAACCAATTGGTTTATGCCAGAGGAGGCCCCTGTAGGTAACCAATAGAGTCACTCGCACGGACCTTTAAGTCCTCGTGCAAACCTACAGATTTCCGCTCACGTTAACCCCTGCGATGCTGCGTAGATAAGGTAGGCTAGATGGGGAAGGGACCAGGAAGATTAGTTGGCGATATTAACGAAGATGAACACGAAGATTCTTCGTGTTGTGTGTCTTCATCTTCGTGTACACACCCTTCATGTTTGCCCAAAGTCTAGTAACTATGCATTTATTCTGTTGGGAAATATAAGACATTATAGTTGTAGCAAAACTAACTCTACGATGATCTTGACGCATTTTACACCTTATTAAGACATTATGTAATTTAGTTTGGCATTAAAAGGGGTTAAAATTATCATATTATAACTCTAAACCCTCTGAGAATGTGTTGAGTGAATGTTTCAACAGGATTCAGTTTCTTCAGAAGTCTAGAATCTGTAACTGTATGTTTAAGTTTAGATTGAATCACTAACCATGCATTTACCACTATAAAAAACAAAAAACAAAAAACAAAATACTGTCTGCGCTTCTCACCCTAATAAAGTTGGCAACAAATATATAAACATAATATAAATGAGAGGTTTTGGTTATATGAATTGGCCAAAGCATAATTAAGCTCACCCGCCACGTCAAGGCACACTCTCAATAGGGTGAGATCCTACTCTCACCTCCTACATAGTGGGCACACAAAGCAGTGTATACTGCTACCAAAACCTTATTAATGTGTTGGGGGAGGTACAATTAAACCTCCTCCCATTTAACCCCTGGACAGCAAGCTGCAACCAGACTGATGAGGAGCCAGACAGTATTTTGTTTTTTGTATACATTGTACAGCCAACACACTGTATTTGCAGCATGCTCACACTGTTTGGTAGGCCTCATATTATACATTTGTATTATTTGAGCCTGAGACTAGCTTAGCGCACCGACATTTTTTCTTTTCCCTGTTTGCACATATTTGAGGTTGTTGGCTCCTCATCAGTCTGGTTGCAGCTTGCTGTCCAGGGGTTAAATGGGAGGAGGTTTAATTGTACCTCCCCCAACACATTAATAAGGTTTTGGTAGCAGTATACACTGCTTTGTGTGCCCACTATGTAGGAGGTGAGAGTAGGATCTCACCCTATTGAGAGTGTGCCTTGACGTGGCGGGTGAGCTTAATTATGCTTTGGCCAATTCATATAACCAAAACCTCTCATTTATATTATGTTTATATATTTGTTGCCAACTTTATTAGGGTGAGAAGCGCAGACAGTATTTTGTTTTTTGTATACATTGTACAGCCAACACACTGTATTTGCAGCATGCTCACACTGTTTGGTAGGCCTCATATTATACATTTGTATTATTTGAGCCTGAGACTAGCTTAGCGCACCGACATTTTTTCTTTTCCCTATTTACCACTATAATTAAGGTTTAGATGGGTCATTAAATTAAGCCCCAGTGATTCACCTGGATATTACTTTTTTAAAAATTATTTTAATACATACTGGAATCTTGAGGAGAACATTTTATGCTCATTAGCATGGGTAGCCCTTATTTTTATATTATATGAGCCAATCAGGTCCCATTGCCAGATTATCTCAGTTTGTGGAACATGTACACCTTAGGGATTTTTTTTTCAAAGTGCCAAGAGTATTGTTTAAGGACAGCTGCCATAAGGTGTATGTGAGCAAAATCTATTTATGGTGGTGCTTAATTAGTAAAAGTAATGTATATTTGGCCCTTTATTAATCCATCACTATGTATGTAGACCTTACTTAACACACATATACATTTATGTAATCATAACTATAGTTATTCGGTTGATCGTATGTTTGAGAAATTAGATTGCATTTTTTTTTAATCGGCAAGAATGACACTTAAAAACACATGTAAAAAAATTAAAATCCCTTGGCCTTACTGTTTCAGTTATGTGTCTATAACACGACAACTAGAAAACAGAACACCTCTCCCATAATGTAAAATGTCCGGTCTGTGAATATGTATTGCTAGGTAGAGCTAGATGGCACAAGGGCTTTGTTCTACATATTTGTCCTGACTTTTGTTTATGCAGGTCTGGGTGAACGAGGGAACAGTGGGTATCATTTCAATTTCTGATGTCAACATCAAATTACTTATTTAATTTCATGCCTGGCGAAGCATCATATAGCTACATGCAGAATCATTTCACTTCATTTGTTATGCTGTGTTTTCTCGGCGATTGGCTTGCCTTCCAACTGACAGCTTTAATTACGACAAGAATTTGATTGCACTGCTGAGGAATTAACATAAAGCAACAAAGCATTTAAGAACCTAGATTTACAAAACAGAAATAAGCATCAGCAAATCCATCCGCCGTCCTAAGTAGAGGCAATGTGTCACTTCTACTCTATTGTTGGGAACCCAAAAACAAAATTGTATACGAACAAAAAGATCTGTTGGCCAAGTAAATAGCTGTTGTTTATAATGTAACTAATAGAACTAATCGTAATTAATCCTACAAGACCATTTCATTTGTAATTTTGATGGTTTATCATGTATGAAATTTACTGGGAGTCTTCAGTAGAAGGTGATTTATTGAATCAACATAAAAATATATATAGTAGACGTTTGCATATGGACCAAAAAAAGCAATTGTGTTATGGATCAAAAAAAACATTTGGAAAGATTTTTGGCTTGGAAACTAAATTAATTGACGCACTCATTCACTCTCTCACACCTTCTCTGACAACGACTTTGGTGACTCCACTTCTCTGTCCACTCATCTGCAGCTCCTTTGTTTTTCTCCTTCATGTTCTTCTCCTTCTTCTGTTGGCTCACCTGTGCTCCCGGATCTCACCTGCATTATCCTGGCCTCTTCCATGCACTTCTGTGACAGGGCAGACCCTCGGCACACACCCTCTCCACCAATTAGAGGCATAAGTAAATGGTGGTCTATGGGATGTGCGCATAGGCTCCGTCCGCGGAAGTACTTCAAGAGACCCAAACAATTCAGACAGATCCACGTAGAAAGGAATAGTTTCTGAATTTCTCTGCATATGGGGGCAACCTCCCCTCCAATTCGGGAACAGACTGTGAGCAGAGGCTCAGAAGAGGCCAGGAAAATGCAGCGGAGAGCCAAGAGCAGTTGAGAGCTGGGAAAACAAAATGCCGAGAAGACCACAAAGTTGAGACATTGAAGTGGCTGTCGGAGAAGGTAAGGAGACAATGAGAGAGAATGCGAGAGAGAGTGAGAAAAAATTTACTTCAAACTAAAATGTGGAGCTTTCACCTTTATTCTGTTGAGGATCCTTCCTTGTTGTCGAAAGTTTGTTTGAATGATGAAATTTAATGAAATTTAGCAAAAGTGCATTTATAGACAATATGTGTGAATCAGCTCGCATGCAGGAAGGCATATCTACAACTAGTAACATGCCTGTCTGTGTAGTTTGGAACTCAGGGTATGACAAAAGGCATCCAAATACTAAAATAGAATGTTTCATTTTATGGATGATGTCCAATACCAATGTCTGCATGAAGGTACAGTTTAATATTTGTTAAACCTGAGAATTACATTGTTGTAGTACTTTATTAGTGATCATGCTTACTTGTTTTTACCTAGACTAGGTAGGGAGAAATAATCAGTTTCTACAACTTTCAATGTGAATATATATATATATGATCCTAAGGTACCCCTTGATCAACCAAATAATTTTCGCAGATTATGACTAGTCTATCCATAGTCTCGTGAAAATCTTTTTCATAGAGCTGGTACTCTACAGCCATAATGGGAGCCATTAAATCATAGCTTACAGTATGTAACTTTTTAGACACGTCAATTCATAGACACAATATTTTATAGTAGATATTTACCCATACTTTTTTGTAGTGTTTATACATAAAACATGTTTCTATAATATACTGTATATATACATTATCATGAAGCTGTATAACTATGCTTCATACAACCCATCCCATGTATGTTCCTTAAAATAAGTTTCACAATTTAAGATGCTGAGTCAAATACTTACATCACTTAGTCTCTCATGAGAAGTACCTCGCTGGGAAGGTTTGGATTCTCCAGTGCGGGTTTCACTCTCACTGTTTCTGCAGTTGTTCTGTCCTGGTTTGAGCTAGAAATAGATAAAAGAAACATGTATAACCTGATCTTTGGCCATATAAGATAGCACCTTGCATTGCTGGAGTAAACGTTCTCAGAATCTCACTAGAACACAGGAATGTAACCTGTATATTCCCTGCTGTTTGTGAATTAAAGTTCTCTCAACATTCTGTTCCTACTACTAGCTAGATTAAACAGATGCTTTCAAGGGTACTAGATGAAAAGAGTTAGGGTATGTTTTTTTCAATAAGACAGGAGCCTAGGTTTCTATTGAGTTCACCAAATAGACCTTCCACAGCAGGTATAAATATAGTAAATTGTAGACGTGCACATTCATATTTGTACAAACTTTATTTTTAACAAAATTTGCTAAATTTGTGTGCTCGTACAAATCTCTGATTACGAGGAGGGTCCCCAATTAAACAAATTAAAACAAAAGGCAAATTGTGTTAAGATCTGTTAATTTGTTTGTCCTGTTTTGGTGCTCTTTCAGCAGGGAAAGGGGCTGTATATAGGAGGGTACATAGTGAATAACTGATAGAAGTGGCAACAAAAATCAGGGGAATGGTGATTGATGGGTCCGACAGCCTGAATAATAAAATGTAACATAATAAAATATTGGTGACAAATTAGGCAGGGCAATGGACTTTGCATGCACGCAGTGACTTTTATTTTTTTAAATACTGTTCCTGAATTGGGTTAAAGTTGCATATTTACACCCACAGCAAAACCTCTTAATTTTGGAGAGCGTAAATAATAAATCCGAAAATATTGTTAGGCAGGGAACTGTGCGCGCAGTGTGTTTTTGCAAAATCTCTTAACTTGTGACAATGCAAAATAAATTTGTGCTGTTTGATTAATAATAGTGTGCTTCATGTCCAAGCGGTCCGTAACCTGAGTATCCACTTTTGTACTGTTACAGAGTATTTGTTCCCAATTCTACTGGCTTCTACAAACAATTTGGAAGTGATTCCAGTTTTCGTTGGTTCAGTAGAGGTGGTGGCTGGCATGTACAGAAAAGTTGGCAGACCCCTCGTTTACTTCTTTTCCTTTTACACATTATAACCAGGTATTTCGCTCACAATTCACAACAAGAGATTAAGGCAAAATATAATTCATAAATGTTATATGTACTCAAATAGTTAGGAATGGTGCATTATGGTGTGAATGGAGCAGTACAAAATGATTAGAATGCAATAACCTATTTTTATTGTGTGTTTATTCAATTTCCAAGGCAGCAGCTGCTATTGCAGTGAGCATTCCACCGAGTTCTTAATGGGAGCTGAAGTGTGTGGAAGCTCAATAGTGATTAATTGGCTGCCACACACCATCTTCTAATTATGGCTAATTCCACAATAGACTTTAAGTCACTGTGTGACTAGTGTCTTACTTGGCCTATACAGCAGAGAAAAGGGAAAGAGTCTGTTATTCCTTCAATGACAAAGCACAAGGGCACATTGTAATACAATTATGTCATTTACATTATTAAATGAACCCTGCCATGTATGTGAATTTTTTTTTCTGTTCTCTTTTTCTTTAACATGTTTCTGCAATATTTCTAAACCAGCAGTTCAAAGTCACATTTCTTCTATGTCACACATCTAATGAAAATCTTGATTAGTGATGTGCAATTGGTCCCTAACCAATCAGTCAAAGTAGGTCCCAGACTGAAGAAAAATCAGTATTTTTAATATCAGCATCAATTGGAGGACTTCCTCCTGCTTGACAAGTACAAATGAAGCCACTGAACACACATACAACAAATTAGTGGGCCAAGAGTGCAAATCATTCTAGTTATGTCACAGCTCTTCAGTTGGATCTAGCTGCAGCTATGCAAAGCCTGGGTGGACATGATGAGAATTGAAGCCAACAGCAGCAGGGATGTCAGAGATCGCTCATGTGTCTCAACACTCCCGGGTCCCTATCACTATAGGATAATGTGTTTGGATAATGCTTACGCCATTGTATACTATAGCAGGTGAAGTTATCTGTAGTGATGACTACCTAATTGTAAAATCGTATAATTTTTAGATTTATAAAGTCACTCGTACGGACATTTAACTAATTGAACAGGGAGGGAGACCAGTGGCATCGGCAGGGTAAGTTGCAGCATTGGGGTTTTAAAACCCCAATGCTTCAACTTACCCGGCACATCCCACTGGTCTCCCTCCTTGTTCAATTAATTAAATGTCCGTACGAGCGAACAATAAAGTCGCTCGTACGGACATTTAACTAATTGAACAGGGAGGGAGATCAGTGGCATCGGCAGGGTAAGTTGCAGCATTGGGGTTTTAAAACCTCAATGCTGCAACTTACCCGGCAGATCCCACTGGTCTCCCTCCCTGTTCAATTAGTTAGGGGTTACGTTTATTTTTTAAAGGGTTAAGGGGCCTTGCAAGTGAGCCTATTGGTCGCTTGCACGGCCCTTTAACCTATGGATTTCCGCTCCCGTTAACCCCTTTGATGCTGTGTTAGATAATGCAGCATCGAAAGGGTTAACGGGAGCGGAAATCCATAGGTTCGCTGGCAGGGGTTACAAAGACCGTGCGAGTGAGCCTATTGGTCACCTGCAGGGTCTTCCTCTGGCATCAACCAATTGGTTGATGCCAGAGGAGGTCCCTGTAGGCGACCAATAAGCTAATTCGCACTGCCCTGTAACCCGTGACGGTGAACCTGCGGATTTCCACTTCCGGGAACTGCTGCGAAGCCGCGAAGACAAGGTAAGTTAGAAGGTGGGGAGAATGGTAGACGAAGACGAAGACAATCACGAAGATCTTCGTGGTGTGTGTCTTCGTCTTCGCCTACGTTTTACCGCCGCCGTCTTCTCTTCGGCGTGTGTTCGGAACGAACACGAAAACGCACTCTTCGTGTTCGTTTCCATGTTCGCCCGAAGACGAATGCACAAGTCTACTTTTTACCTAATGTATTGGTTTGTCTTAGTCTGTAAATTCTAGTTTTGTCATACCCTTTGAATGTATGTATTGCTGCAGAAATTGCTGGCACTATATAAATTATCTTTTATCTTGTATCTTTTAGTGTCATATGGAAATTGGTATTAGCATTCTATTTGTGAATATTTGTTTATATCTGAATAAGCATTTTACAGGCACAAGAATAATGGTTTGTATATAAAGCTTTAGGCTGGCAATTAATCCTACATTTATCTGGGAATATTATGTAAAGTTAGTTATCTGTCAAAGCAAATGTTTCATTAACAAACAACAAACTTCCCACAAGGTGTGTGTCATATACGCTACAATACATGTTTAAATAACCCATTAGGGACGTTTCATACACAATGACAAAAGCTGTGTTATAAACCAAACATGTTTGAAAAGAGGCAAATTCAGTATAACTTCCATTGCCTACATACGCTGGCTAAGGCTGACAGTAGACTTAGACCATTATCAGTAGCAGGTCATATTGTTGTCCATCTCAGCAGTGGGGTTATCACAACAGCTCATTTACAGAGAAAGTGAATAGACCAGGGTGAGCAAAACTCACACAGACAGGCCATTTAATGTTGGTTCAATGAGAAACTACAAAAGAGGTCAGGGATGTTAAATTAACATGTTTCAGCTTAACAACCAGGTCTGGATTAAGTAAATGTTCTATGAAAAGGTTAAGAAAAACATAGCACTTAACGTACAGAAATAATTGAGTACCTTGACCCAGAATAGAAAGGAGGACCACAGCAAAATGGATTTGTTAAGATTTTTATAATAAACTGCACAACATTTTTATGATCAATTAGGGAAAATTAGGTATGTACAGTGTAGCTTTACTGAAACATCTCAAGAAGAGAGGTCTTTGCAAGATTTAAAAAGGTAGTCAACCTCATTCGGACTTTGCCAGATCTGCATGCAAGTTCACCAATTTATATCTTGTATTATTATGCATGTGTTTCCTGTATATGTACCAAATATTTATTTTGAGGACATTGTTTCTTTTTTGGCAAAATGTTGTTTATCTTGAGAAAGTACATGCCTTGGTCCCCTCCAGCTGCTCAATGGGCCAGTTATAGGGGAGATCTTTGGTCTTCCTAACTGGCTTATTTACACTATGTTGACTCAGCACAGCCTCCATAGACTGCATTAGACGTTGTATCCTGGTGCTCTGAGTCTAAATGGCACAACATGCCTTTTGATATAGGGAAGATGCTGACTGCTGAAGGTAAGTACACCTCTTGTTAAATTAGGCTTGCCTAGGGGGCATTTGTCCCCTTTCCCAGTCTTTCCTTAGATATGGTCATTCAGTTCCAATTAAGGCACCGAATGACCATATCTAAGTTGGTCATTCAGTGTCTTGTTGGTCAAGGAAGGTTAGCCTTAAAACAAACAGTAACATGTGGAAATATTAAGTCAATAGCACACTGTCTAGGCCTAGGACGTTGTGAGTTTGTAGTTGAGTTAAGAATGGCAAGTCAGAGGCTCTACTCATATTAATTTACTATAACTTGAATATCAACTTAATAGCAACTTCATTTTAATTAAATGCAAATGTTGAACCATCATAGTTGGGAAGATCTGGCCTACAGTCTCCTTAATATCCCTTCATTACAGCCCAAGTAAGAGCAATCCAGAGATGAAAGCACAATTGCAAGTAAATTGACTAAACTCATTCCATACGAAGAACTGTAGCCCCATGCTGTTTTTCCCCCCATGTAGGCGTATCCATAAAATGCCATATGTATCATAAATCAACCAAATATCGCACAATTTTTCTTAACACAAGGGCTGTTGTCAACTATTCATCAGCGAATAACCATTTGTAAAATGACAACAAGGTATGGATATTAGCCAAGCAAACATTATTCTAAGCACATACATATTTCAAATTAATTTTGCCTTTCATTTATTTTCTAGGAAAAGAATCTCAGCAGATCAAACTTGTGCAGGCGAAGAAAAAAAAAAAACAAATTAATAACTATTTAAGTATTCTGTTTCATCATGATAACAAACAGATGGTTTTAATATTCTGGAGGCTAATTTCTGAACAATTAAAAACACAGCAAGATATTAACATCTAATGAAACATTTTAACTACCAGTATATGCATCTGCCATTAATTTCAACACAGTAAGGTCTTGGTTCCCCTCAATCTGTTCTTTATTAAGGAAATTTTTTCCACTCTGAATTTAGTGAAGTAGAGAATTAACAACTGTTTTCAATCAGCAGTCAGCATGATATTTTGCTAGCAAAGGCTAAAACCATTCGCACAACGCCACACAAATCTGTATTACTGCTTTGATGTACAGTATGCATAGCTTGGAGGTGCCTAGGGACCACGTTTCTAATTTAGAGCCTTTCTTCAAACATTGATTGGCTTTTAATTTTATGAATGCCTGTTTTAAAAAACAAATTAAAATCAGACTTTATTTGGTAATTACCTAAGGTTAGCTGAATGTAAAGGGGGGATTGTTAGAGGGGTACTGCAGCTTTAAAATAACCCCCATCTCGTATCAATACTTAAAATGCAGCTTTGACTGCTTTTGTGGATGAAAGAGTGATTCAGTACATAGGAGAGTGGTCACGTTAACGACAGCATGTGGCATCTGACCACATTTTTCGCTAGTAATGGGAACATTAGTTACTGTATAAGTGCTTTCAAACATTCTTAGTGTAGAACTATCCACAGTCTGATCAATGCAGCACCTATCATCTAAGCGTATCAAGGCAAGTAGGAATTTGAAAAGAGAAACAGAACACACATTTTATTAAGTACATCATAAATGGACAAAAATAGACCTTTGTTATATAGTAAATGCAAATATAAATGTTTGGCTGACGTAAAGTGATTTAAATATCCGTGCATCTACTTAAAGCTGCAAGAGAGATATACGTAATACATATATTGTAACTAGCCACAATGAGAAGAACGAAATGTGTTATTTAAATGGTTTATATTTATATGGTATACAACAACTGAAGAGAGAAAAGCAAATTAAAGATGGATTCAGCCAATCCCCTGTCACTCAAGAATAACAAGTGCTGAGGATTCTAGAATAACAAAACTATAGGGATTCCATTTTTAAAACATCTAAGTATTTCACTGTATCTGAAACCTATAGCAGATGTGTGTGTCCTCTGGGCTAAAAACAACAGCGACACCTGCTACATCAGGTACGTCTCACAAATGTTTGTCAAATTTTTAAATGAACCACATGATAAAAGGTGCCTCAAGAAGTTACAGAAGCTACATCACAAAGAATACAGTTGACAATGAGGTCAAGTCGATCAGAGTTTCCATGGCTGTACAAACCATTTTTTTCAGGGTTACCCTCATGAAGTGGATTCCAACTTTTAAAGAGTAAAAAAGCGACGTTTGATTTTTATGAAATCAGAAATAGTTTTTACAAATGCCAAGCTGGCATAACAAGAGTATTTTGTTGTACAGTGCAAAATGGAGGATCTTTATCACTTTCTTGCTCACCATAAGCATACAGAATCTGTGGCTAGATGCAATTCTTAGATTTAGCTACATGTGTCAGAGTTGTGCCTATCCTGCATTGATAATATAATAGGATTGAAGGTCCATTTGTGATGATGAATAAGATCATCACAACCAGGAACCATATGATTATGGGGCAGGATCAAGCCAGCTGACCAATAAACGTAAGAGTTTGCAATGTATAGCCATGAAGGTGTGCCTCCCCCTAAGGACACTACCCATAGTTATATATATATATATATATATATATATATATATATATATATATATATATACATATATATATATATATATACAGTATTATATATATATATATATATATTCTACATACTGTACATACACACACACAATATTTCCCTGCCCAAAAGTGCAAGCAATTACTGCCTGATCCCATATCTGTTTACTGTGATCTTAGAATTGTATGTTCATGCAGCTGGAGTCAGCCTTCATTTCCCTTTATCTAACAGCAATTATGTGCAGCTTGCCCTAGAGGCAATGGTAAAATTGTCTATATCTCTTGATGAAGGACCATTGCTTTGAGACATACAAGTGGAATGCGCTGATTAAAACCAATTAGCAGATTAAGAGATATTAATCAACTGAATTTGGAGCAACAGAGGAAATTGGGCTAAGAATATCACCGATAACAAAGATGTTTTGATATTTAAAATCAAATTGCTTTGGAAGCATCGCTTCAACATAGGATGGGATGTGTACGAGTGCCAAGATCTACATTTCAATAATAATCTACAAAAAACACAGTCAATTAAATTTTTCAGTGTTAGAATATGATTATACACTTGAACATTTTTAATGGAAAGACATTTCAAACACGAAATAAAATAATTTCTATAGGTGCATGAATCTGAGCCTCCGTATTAATGACAATGTTTCATATAAATACTTAATGAATGCGTGCGCCTATAGAATATAGCTATTCTGTTAAGTGATAATTGACACCCTATAGAACTATAGTAAGCATATCAGTGCCAGTGCTATTCTGTTAAGTGATAATTGACACCCTATAGAACTATAGTAAGCATATCAGTGCAAGTTATTTTTTTTTACACTTATTACATAAGGCACACATAAGGTAAGCAATTGGCATTGAATGTAATGCAAAACTGAATAAACCAAAAAAAGTTTGATGAACTAAAAACACTGGTTTGCGGGGGCCCAGGGCAGGAGTTCTGCTGTTACTAGAGATGTATATAACACAGATGCCCCCTCCACAAAATATGACATCATATCATGGTGCCTCATCCTGTAAATGCATGCTGCGTTGGGTACTGCATATTATGGAGGCTGTGCCAGCTCAGCACAGTCTTTTATAGTGTAAAAGCAGAGGCCTCCCTTGTAACCAGCAGTGGCACACTGAGAAGGCTTAATACGCATACGTACGATCATGTAGGGTCGTGCACATGCACACTATGCATTCTCCAGGTGTATGTAAGGGCAGTGTATGCATATGTGTGTGTCTGTGGGTAGCTGTGTGTAAGGGCAGTGTATGTGTGTGTTTATGTGTAAAGGCAGTGTATGTGTGGGCAGTCATGTGTAAAGGTAGTGTATAAAAAATAGCGAGGGGGGCAAAATTTTGCATTCTTGCCTTTGGCACAAAAGGAGCTAGCTACAGCTCTGCCTTTAATGTCCAGATATCCATAGTGCTGTACTATACCACCTCAGCATTCATGGTAAATCAGTGATGTCACACACTTTGTTGAATAACACAACACCCTTAGAAGGAGGTCAAACAGCCAAGACTAAGGTCGTACATTTTCTGATATAATAATAATAAAAAAGCCAGTAACATCCTCCTGAAAGTTAAAATGACTTTCTTTGTGTGCATGTGTATTGCTCAATGCATGCTCAATCTGCAGGTAGCGCTTGTGAACCAGATGGACTGAAATGCTGCATGTTTAAATCACTAGCATACCTGGAACAATATGCCAATAAAGAAAATAAAGAGATTGGTGCTAGGAACCTCAATATAAGACCCAGAGTGTGTCTAAATTCTAAGAGTTTCCATAAAGTACAGGATAACCGAACAAGGTTTGTTAGAAATATGGGGGCTATTAAGGGAAGACTGCTGCGTTCTTCCTACGCCTCTTGTTGGGCCATTTTAGAAATTCCATAAAGCTGATTGCCGATCTCCCATAGCAAGTGATGACAACAGCTGCACGAAGCAGAAGTAATAAACCTCAGGCAATTTAATAGCTTTATTGTTTTGCTGTGATGTCTGAACGCAACCAGCCTTCTCTCCTAGGATTCTAATAGGAGCTGCAATGAGAGAAGATCTCATTTACCTAAAAGTGCTTATAAATTTTTAATTTGCTTTAACAAGTAAATTAACAAGTCCCTCATTCAGGCAAGTTTTATGGCCTCTGGCCACTCGGGGAGGACCATAAAAGTTTTATGGGTAATCCGGAGCTTCTGAGACTGCTCGTGATAAATTGTCTGTTTCCTGTTATTTTATCAAACCAGTCAGCTTCTAAAGATTTCTAGTCTCTGGTTCTTGGCACACTAGAATGACTGCTCTTTCTAATGTTACGTATTAAACTTTCCTTGTGACCTTTCAGAGAAGTTCTTTTTTGTTCTACTAATAACACATGACCTGTTGGGCAAATGGATGTCATGAATGCTTATTTGGAGAGTCTGCAAAACAAGTCCCATGCTCAATTCCTCCATTCGGTGGACTTACTAGATGCCTTAACACAACAAGACACCAAAATGATTATGAAAATCGAACCTCATCACGTCAGTGTCTACTGTATAGGACAACAAATAGATCACAAGATTGTGATCTTGTGTCTGTTACTAATGCTGGAATTTCAGAGTCAGCCATACAATTTCTACAACTGCACTCGCTGGCACAACAAAACTGTTGTGCCCCATTTTTAACCATGAAAGAAAAGGGTTTGCACATAATATTTAATGAACTTAGATATCCTTGAGTTGATTCTGGATATAAGAGCCCGATTCTGCTATTAGCATAAACGTAACCAATAATTGTATTGTACTATTAAACCTCCTCTGGTTGTTTAATATGCATACTCACTAAATAAAACTACATATCCTAATTCTCATGAAGCCAACATTTAAGGTATGATCAGAAAAGTGTTTGCTATGAACTGAAAATTCATTCACGCTGCTTAACAGGTTGTTTTTTTGTGTGTGTGTAAACCACAAAAATTGTGTATTTTACCTAGGAGTATCCCATTCCACAGACTGTAATGAAAACCCTCATATTGTTTCATCCTTTTACTTACCACCCATGGTACGTTTATTTAACACCTAATCAGTAATTTTTGCATGTTTTTTTACAGCAAGGATTTCATTCTATTTTACCGCTTCTCAGCTCTTATTAGTTGCCTACATTATCACATAATTTTCGCACTTTTAATGATTACATTTAATTATAATATTATGTGATCAGCCAGACTCATAAAAGTCAAGGTCAGTGATGGACCAAGTGAAAGATATGGTCATGATTGGCAATATTATTAAACAGGACTTTATTCAAAAGCACAAGACTGATTATGTACTTAAGTACGTGCAATGAGTGTACAATCTTTAGCCCTTTCAAACAGACATGTTACCCATGAACCTGATTCCACACTATTCTTTTTAATACATTCACACAGGAAATCTCAAGTGTTCTACTCTTGTATTTACCGTATTGGCTCGAATATAGGCCGCACTTTTCCCCCCCACTTTAAGTCTTTAAAGTGGGGGTGCGGCCTATATTCGGGGTCTAGTGCCCGACGCCCGGGACATGCAGTCCCGGGAGCCGGGCAGGCAGCGGGGTTAGGATACAGATCCCCCGCAGCGGTGCAGGGGACCTGTATCCTACTCTCCGATACGCTCAGACAGCCTCCCCTGCCAGCACTTTCCACGGGGGGGGTGCCGGCACGGGAGGTTGTCTAAGCGCATCGTGGCAGCCGGTGTCTGTCCGCATGATGTGTTTCACCTCTGCCCCCAAGACTTACCAGAGCAGACTCCCGGGTGTCTTGCGGGGCCGGCGGGGGACATCTACGCAATAAGCGTATACAACTTCCGGTGCCGGCACATCCACTGAGGGGGGGGGGGGAGGACAGTGGCAGCATATCTCGGGGGGGGGAGGAGGACAGTGGCAGCATATCTTGGGGAGGGGAGGACAGTGGCAGCATATCTCGGGGAGGGGAGGAGGACAGTGGCAGCATATCTCGGGGGGGGGAGACAGAGTGGCAGCATGTTTTTTTGGTGCTTTAAAAAATCACCAAAATTTTTAGGGTGCGGCCTATATACGGGGGCGGCCTATATCCGAGCCAATACGGTATGTTTCTGATATATTTATATATATATATATATATTTATATATATATTTATTAAGTACACCTGTTCTATTGCTTGTTAAGATAAATAGTTAACCAGCCAATCACATGGCAGTTACTCAATGCATTTAGGCATGTAGACATGGTCAAGACAACTTGCGGAAGTTCAAACCGAGCATCAGAATGAAAGGGGATTG